>JAMKQA010032225.1:0-13642 GCA_024699735.1 Posidonia australis
CAAAAAGAAGCCAGTCCACGAGGCCCAAGCCCAAAAGCACAAAACCACACAATGGGCCTCGGAACAGTAACACCTGTCCAGGAAATAAAATTCATAAAATGTAAATAATTACAAAATGAATTTTACAGGTGTTACACTACTTGTACCAAAGGGGGTGGAAACATTTGGGTTCAATGGAGGAAAACTTGAACTAGGGGGCGTACTTCGACTTAGTTTAGAATGAATTGTTGTAGTTTGATCAAAAGGGGCATGAATTCTAGCTGAAGTTAAGCCCATTTCAAGTATATGCCTAGGGAGTGGCACTTGAGGATGATGACCCAGAGAAACACCATGGGCAAGAGCACTTGCTTTAGGTAGACCTTGAACTTGAGGTGTTTCCACATGCACAAAAGTGATATTTGCAAACTTCTTCTTTTTCCCTTTTTTTGCATTACTAGTGGCTTGTCGCTTTCTTGAACTAGCTACTTATTTTGCCTTGTTTGACAACTTATTTGTCATTCTACCCATGTCAAAGTAAAACGATTAAGAAATTATTTGCAAGATAAAAATAACATTTCGCATAAGACAACAAGTATATAGAAGAGATTCAAAATGAAAATAATACCATAAAGAACATAAAAGAGATTCAACATGAAAACTATAATATAGAAGAATGAAAACTGTAATATAGAAGAATCAAAATAGAAAAAACAACATAAATATAATGAGCAGTTTATGGAACTACTGGAAGAGAAAGAAAGGAAGTTACATCACTGTCTGAAGAGTGGGAAGCCTTTGTGCCTGAGATTGGGGAAGTTCTTGAAACTGCTGCCAATCAAGTTAATTCCATTACCAATGGCCTTCCTTATAAGGCTTGGATAGGTGACCAAATAGGTAGAATCATACGAACAATACCTGGAAAAGATGCTTTGATTGGAGAACTACAGAAGTCTTTGGAGGATGCACAAAATGTAAGGTGTGATCTTGAATGGAAGTTGAGATCTATACAAGAAGCAACACTTGCAATAACAAAAGAGCAACAGAAGGAAAACATTGATAAGGACAGAGAAATATTTCTCCTGACATCTCAGTTGTCAAATAAAAAGTCTATTATTTCTGAGTTAGAGGATGACATTAAGCAAATTGAAGATCAAATGAAGAAAGTAGAATTACATGCAACAGTTGCCTTTCTAACATAAACTCTGTTTATCAGTATTAAACAACATAAAAGAGATTCAAAATGGAAACTGTAATATAGAAGAATTATAATGCCATAAAGAAAATGTTATCAAAATAAATTTTATTCTATCTGACTCATAAAATTATAAAAACTCTTAGATACATAATAACAATTTTTTTTTTGTAGCAATCAAGTATTTGATGCATTTAATCCAACCATATCTGAAGTAATTGGGACAGTAATCCCTTCTCCATCGCCTCTGACCCAAGGAACTTCCTCATTATTGGAAGTTTCAAACATTATATGTCTATCAGTATTAAACTCATATTGAATGTCCGGTATATCAAACAAATCTCGTGGTGGTCTTTGTACTACGATATGCCAATTGGTTTCAGTTGGATCCTTAATGTAAGAACACTATTGCGCTTGAGATGCAAGAATGAAAGGATCTTCCTCATGACGACATCGACTAAAATTAATACAAGTAAAATTGTGTTGATCTTTTCTCAAACCTGACATGGTTTGTTCATCAAACCATTGGCATTTGAAGACTACAATCTGCAATGATGGGCCATATTCTAGCTCAACAACTTCTTCTAGCTGACCATAATATGTGACTTTACCAATTGTAGGATTTTGATCTCTAGAATTACTGTAGCATGAAGTATCAGCATCCAACACCACACCACTGTTTTGTGTTCTACGTGTAACTTCCAGACTTTTACAATGAAAACGGAAACCATTGATACAATATCCACCATATGTCGTGACTTCAGGATATGGTCCTCGAGACAACCAAATCACGTTGTCTGCTACTTCTTCCAACCCTTGTACATGTATACGATTAACCTATAATAAATGGTATTAGAAGCATCAATGAAATAGATAACACAATTTATTTCTATTTAAAAACTTACATGTTCTCTAAACCATTCTACAAATTCATGATGATGCTTAGTCTCTAGTAGTTGTTGACGTATCCTACGTCCCTTACTTCAAATTTCATTTAAGTGCCTCCTGGAAACATAAAGTAAGAATATGAAAGGATGAAAATAAATTAAAAAATCATGTCTTATATTCAACAAACTATTACCTACGATATGGCTTGATGGAATCTATATTGAACAAAACATATTTATGGGCTTTCTCTAACAAAGAATGACTGTCACAATGCTGCTTGGCCCCACCAATTGGGGTGCCATCTCTATTCCGTGGTTCATGATTGAACATAGTCTCAACATTATGCAAGTGTGACCATGCCCGCCGGGGGATCCGGTGTGGAGTCGCACCAGAGGGAGGAGGCTACAGCCATGCCAAGATGGCGAAGGCGCAAGATAGGATAAAATGAAAAGAAAAGGAGTCACCACCTAGTCTTTTAAGAGAAAGACAAGGAAAACCACAAACAAACCACAAAAGATTGAATGCATGAGATGCAAATATGAAGGTCAGATGTCTACAAACCAGAGGATGGGTAAGGATTCCTATTACGCACGGAGAAGGTGTTAGGCACCCCCGTATGCCCGAGAAACTCGATTTTTTTAGTCCAATTCGCTTGCTAGAGGGTGAACAAATGCTTACTAAGCCTAGATTGTGCTCTAAACATGCTAGTATGAATGCTAAGACAAGACTAGATGGATGTGTGAGATAGTATGCGAAAATTGCGAAGAAATCCACACGAAATGACAAAATAACGAAACACGACACGACAAAGAAAATCACATAAAATGACAATGTTTTTGGCGAGAATGGCTCAAAAAATCATATTGACCTCAAGAGAATAAAAAATGTGACTAACTCAAGTCATCAGAATCATATAAAACATCGTGGAAATCCGAACGGAAAAATTGCAAAGAAGTCCGTGCAAAACAGGTAAACTGTGACATATGAAGAAAATCACATAAAATGACAGTGTTTTTGGAAAGAATGTCATAGAAAATCACATCGATATCAAAATGATCAAGAGTGGGGTCAACCCGAGTCATCGGAATCAGAGAGAAGGTCGTGAAAATCAAGAAAAGGAAAATAATCCGTGATTGGGCCAATGTGGGCCTTTAGGTCAGTTAGTGTATGCCCTCGGGCAATGAAATGCAAATCAAATCAAAAAATTCAAGAATATGGAATAAAAGGGATCAAATCAAATGTCGAACAAAGGAATCACAAAACGGGCTAGAGAAAAATCCACGGGAAAACACATGGGATGTAGGCTTGCTTCAAATGGATGACATGACATGAAAGCTAAACAAAATGCATGAAATTGTACTTAAATGTGTAAAAGGTACTGAGGAATGACTTAGACAAAGATTATGCATGACTTAATACAAGAACTAACATGCATGTGCGTAAATTGGTGGCACAAGGGCAATTTGGTCATTTCAATTGCTGGATGTGATAAATGCATGTATGGGGATGATGCATGGTCTAAGATATGGGAAAATATACGTGAAATGTCAAGAAAATCTAATTTGCAAGAAAACATGAAAAAGACAAGGTCTTTAAAACAATAAATGATGTAAACACAGTAAAGGACAAGTATAAGGACCAAAATGTAAAATTCACAAAAAGGGGAAAAACCTAGATTAAAATGTATAGAGTGACTTCTATCCTAGTGTGCAGTTGATGGATTAACTGAAAATGTGGCACTAAGATATGTGAAAATTGCACCTTGATAATTTCCTGAGAGTTTAGGGTTTAATGTGCAAAATTCACACATAAAGTGCAAATGTGACTATAATGTGGAATTAAAGATCATTTTACAATGCAAACATGATTTTTAAATGAAATCTAAGATTAAGTGCAAAATTATAAATGCAATAACTGGAGAATGTCAAAAATAGGTGTGAAAACAATTAAAAATCCTAAATGATGGATTTGAAATTAGTCTAAGGGTCTAGAAACAAATTTCCTATGCTTTGGGATTATATGTTATGAACCTAGGGGCCTACATGCAAAATTTCAGGACTTAAAGGTGATAAAAATTCAACTTTTATGATGGTCAGTGTGAGTATGAAGTTTCTCAGGGTCATGATGCAAATTTCACAAAGAAAATTCATTTTAAAAAACTCTAGATGCATGATGCAAATGTTCAGGACTTAATTGCAAAGAAAACCTGATCTCAGGGACTTAAATGTGAGAAAACATGTATGAATGCAATAGAGATGAAAAATTAAAACATGGAGGGAGCCAAATGCAATTCTTACAGTAACAAATAAAGAAATGAAAGTTATTTAAAATTATAAGGGCTTAAACATAAAAATACAAGACCTAAATGAAATGATTCAAGGGCCTAAAAGTAAAAACCTAAAACTACTGGATCTAATCTGAAAAACTCCCCTTCGAAGTTCATCGATGCCTAATCTCCAACGAGGACTCCGGCGGGGCTCTAGCGACTAGCCAGAGGCATTGTGGCGACGGAGAGATTCTGGCGATGGCCTAGGAGGCTAGAGGGAGGCACGACAGAACTTTCTAGAGCGGTGGGCAGGATTGGGGAGGCCTGAGATGCCCTCCCCACCACCAGCTCTGGCGTGGAGTGGTTGACGTCGGAGAAGACGAAGGGAGCTGGCAGCATTCCAGAGACGGCGAGGCTAACGCACGGGTTGGAGGAGCATCGGAGTGGCATGAGGAGGATTTCAGGAGCTGTGGAAGGAACAGGGGCTGGCTGAGGAGCTCCACCAGTCCTGAGCGTCGACGATGGGTGCGAGAGAGCTAGGAGTGGCACTGTAGACTATGGAACCGCGGCGTGACCACTTGGAGAAGTTCGTGGCGGTGCAGTGGAGCTTCCGGAGGAGGTGGTTTGGAAGGGGCGCAACAGGAGGCTATAGGGAGCTTCGACTACGGTAGTCAACGGAGGCTTCTGGCCATGGGGGGACCAACTAGACTCCTCCTGAGAGATTGGAGCTCAGGGAGGAGGAGGAAGAAAAGGGGGATAGAGGAAGGAAAGGCCCATGGGGCCTTGCCAAAACCTAGGAGGCCTGAGGCCTCGCCAGTGGTGGTGAACACACCATTGGAGGCGGAGACGACGACAGGCTGGGCCTACCAACTCCAGCGGAAAGCACAGGAAAGGCTGGGAAGCTATCTAGACTCCGGACAAAGACTCGAATGTAACAAGAAAGGAGATGGTTAGTGGTTACCTGGACAAGGCTGATGTTTCCCTTGCGTGGCCACCGACAGCGGCGTTCCTTGGACGGAGATACTCTAGTGAGAGAGGCTAGGACGTTCTGGGATGTCAAGGGGACTGGAGGAGGAACTCTAAAGGTGTCGTGGATTGTTGGCTCTCTCTGCGGTTCAAGTTCTCGAAGAGGGGACTAGAAGAGGAGGGCTTCGGAGAGGAGACTGGTCTATCGGCGGCAAGGACCTTTTAAAGTCTAGTGAGGTCTTCTCCAGCCATTGATCCTCCTCCTCAGGGGACCAGCACCGTTGGATCGAGCATGTGCTGGCAAGAGTTGGCCGGAGATCACGCGAAGACCACGGATATGCTCTAGAGATTAGGGGATTCTGTCGGAGGATTCACCGAAAAATGTAGGCTGCCGACGGTGAAGGGAGGTTGGTCGAAATTATTTTTGCATTCCCTAAGTTTTTGATTAAGGGATGCATTGGGCTGAATTGGGCCTAGTAGTGAGTGGGCTTGTGTTTAGGGTTTTTGTTTTTGGTTTTTTAGGTTTTTTTGTTTTTAAAGGTTTTCAGGGTTTTAGATTTAGGTGTTTTTAGGGTTTTGTGATTTTAATTTTTATTTTAGTGATTTAGGTTTAATGTCTTGTGGTTTAAATCTGATTTTAAGTCTTAAGTTCTTGTGATTTAAATTAGGGTTTTATTGTGTGATTTTAATTTAGGTTTCTGAGTCTTAATTTTAAATTTTATTAAGTGATTTTTGGATTTTGTTATTTTAGGGTTTTTATGGTTTTAATTAGAATTTAGGGTTTTCTTGTTTCAAATTTTCTTTAGTAATTTAATTAGGGCTTTTGGATTAGGGTTTTGTTTATCTTAGGTTTTTTGTTTGTGATTTTAAATTGAATTTTTTGGTGATTAAGGTTTTGGGTTTTGTAACCATGTCAGCGACAGCCTCGTGTGTGGCATGAAAGGCCAAATGTGCGAGGGCCAGCGAAGCCACGACAAAAGTAATAAAGCAATGATAAAATACGAGAGTCGCCACCTAGTCTATTTAAAAACGGGAGACGAGGAAAATCGTTTTAAAACAATAAAACTATGCAATTGTGCAAGAACAAAAGCCAATGGAAAGGACATCACGAAGCAAAGATTGGGCAAGGATCCCTATTACGCACAGGGATGGTATTAGGCACCCTCGTGCGCTCGAGAAATCGGTCTTTCATGGGTTTCTCATTTACTTATATGCAATGCAACTCTATATGCAAGTGGTGCCTTATGTTAAACATGGGTAAAGGGACTGTAGGATGTGTTCTAATGCTCTGAAAGATCACTCAAGTCATAGATCAAATACCGGTGCAAAGATACTGCATGGATAAAATCATAGATCCAGTACTATCGAGTGACTAACATCCTCACTTTGCTACATGCAAAGCCTAAGCTTTCATGCATAAATGAGTATGAAATCAGACTAGAGTCACCCTAATATGTCCAGGAGAACACCCAAAGAAAACCAGAAGCAAAGAAAGTCAGGAACCATACTTAAAATCATGCCAAAAGCCACTGTTGGTGCACCGTAACAGGCAGGTGCTCCAATCTGGTGCGCCAAATTGGTGCTCCAGTCTGATGCGCCACCTATGTGCTCCACTTAGGTGTGCTAGCAATGTGTGCCACTAAAGTGAGACCCAGAAATCACAGAGCAAACAGTGAACTAGATTGATATGCTATGCAATATAAACCTTGCAAACATGCTTAAAACCATTTGAATATGCACCCTAGACCTCTAGAAAACCTGATCACATAGGAACTCATCTCTTTCCCATAAAGCCATAAAAGAAAGAATGAAACCAAGACACCATGACATGGGTCTTGTGCTCAAGGGCAATAAGCCTCACACAAGACCACAAAACTCCTATTTTGATAAAAGTCAATGAACCCCAGCTACGCTGCTTGGGTCTGGATCATGGACTGGTGCAAAAGAACTCTACACAAAGAGTCTAGGAAAGCAACCAGTTCACCAGACCCTAGTGGCAAGCCAACCACACTAGATGCAAGACTAATGCAAACAGAGTTATTACATGATGAAACTGTGTAGGAATGAACATGGTATATCAGAGATCAAACACCAAAAAGATCAGAGTCTAAAACAAACAGGAAGGCATGCAAATCATGATGCAAATCTACTGTTTGGATCCTGTGACCAGACTGGTGCGCCAGGAATGTGCTCCAGCCTCGTGCGCCAGGTTGGTGCACTCCAGATACCCTACTTCAGACTGCAATTTGATTTCAGAGCTTGGGCTATGTGTGTACAACTAATTATTTTACTGATTATTCAGATCATTAACCTATATGCCAGGGAACATAATCATACTAAATAATCAAGTCTAAAACATTCATTTCACCCTCTCTTTATCTATGCATATTCATGGGTTCTCAAGGACTGCAACTACTTAAGGAGGATTTTAGGATTCATGCAACTACCTAGCTGATTTAGGGAGCATAGGGGCATGATGAAGCAAGCCTAGGGTTGCATCACAATCCGTAGTCCATGAGCAATAGCCTCATAGGATTGTGATACATTGCCTAAAAAGATACACAGTGCAAGAATTATCATGATAAACAAACAATGGATAGATAAGAGAGCACCATGAACACCCAATTTAAATAAAAAGGTGCAAAGAAACATCAACATACAAACATTATATCAGCCTAGTTGTAGTGTAAGTTTTATTCAGAATATCACGCAAAGCCCATGTGAAGATGAGTAAGGGAACTTACCTATTGTGTGTTCTCCTTAGGTGGCTCGAGATGTCTTCTCCTTGGTGCTTTGGACACAGCTAGGGGAGCTCAGGGATGCAAAAAGGGTACTCTGGAAGTAGGGGTGCTGGTTGCTAAGAGTTGGTGAATTGCCAAGAGAACCTAAAGTGTTGCTCATGGGTGACTTTTAAAGGAGATGAAGTTGTAAAGCCTTGGGATGCCAAAAGCCTTGGAAACCAACAGACTTGCATAGATTCGTAGAGGAATATTCGCAAGTGAAGGTTACAAGTATAGAAGATGGACAACCAACAGCTAGCACCCTGAAAAGTGGTTGTGCTCCAGCTTGGTGCTCCACATTGGTGTGCCAGCTTGGTGCTCCACCTAGGTGCGCCAGCTTGGTTCTCCACCTAGGTGCGCGATGATGGTGCTCCATATTGGTGCTCCATTATGGTGCTCCACATCGGTGCTCCACCTAGCTGCTTGGATTATTAATCGAACTATGGGTTTGTTATAGGCTTAGGGTAACCAAGATGCCAAATAAAGTTCAAATGAGGTTAGGCTTGCCATATCCAAAGCAACATCCTTCTGGAGAGTTCGCCTACGAGCCGCCTCAAAATCGGGGTGTCTACAGGTTTCATAATTTAATTAAGTGGTTTGAATTAGGGTTTTGGATTTTAATTAGGATTTTGGGTTTGGTTTTTGATTTAATTACTTTTAAATTTAGATTTAATTAATTTTTACTTGATTTAATTGGAGATTTAATTTAAATTTTGATTTAATTGGTTTTACTTGGGATTTAATTTTGATTTTGATTTAATTGTTTTTTTTTGCTTGTTTTTTGTATGAATTAGGGTTTCTTTTTAATTAGATTCAATTTTAATGGATTTTATTGAATTTTTTGCTTGATTAGGGTTTTAACTTAATTAATTCGGATTTTAACTGGATTTTATTTAATTTTGGTTTTAATTAGGGTTTTTACTTGATTAAATTTGGGTTTTAAGTGGATTTAAGTAGATTTTATTTGATTTTGGTTTTAATTAGGGTTTTCTCCGGATTAAATTGGATTTTAAGTCAATTTTATTTAATTTTGGTTTTAATTGGGGTTTTTATTTGATTAATTAGGGTTTTCACTTGATTAATTTGGATTTTAAATGGCTTAAGTGGATTTGAATTAATTTTGGTTTTAATTTGGGTTTGTATTTGATTAATTTGGATTTTAAATGTTTTAAATGTGTTTTGTTTGGTTTTAATTTTGATTAGGTCAGAGTGGGCTTGTGTGGACCTCAATGGGCTTGTGAGTTTAGGGTTTTGGTGGAGTTAGAGTTTAGGTGTGGTGGTCACAACCATAGCATCTTTCCAGAGGAGTCTACTACTAAGTGACTGCAAAATCGGGGTGTCTACAGATGTCCCTCCGTGAGCGAGGTCGTGGGAATCGAGACCGATGCTCAGGGTTGACAAGTCACCCCGCTTGAGTCCACGGGAGAGTGGTATTTGCTGTGGAGCTGTGAACCACTTATTCGATGGATGCACCAAAAAGTCATGACTCGTGGCCCATGCATGATGCTAATGCAAAGGATGACCTTGGTAACGGGTGATGCATGAGGGCCATGCTGATGACGAGTGGGTAGCCAATCAGCTCACGGAGGGGAGCGCGAGGGATTTTCTGACTCGTGCCAAGGGATGCCTGGACAAGACTACCGGACTTGTCGCACGACAGGGGGGACCTAGCGAACGGCAAACCTTTCGGCATGAAAGGATGCATGGCAAGATATCGAACTTGCCGACTGAGGATAGACTGATGACGGATGTCAACCGGATAGTTTGGGGGTATCAACCCGCTCTAGAACGTGTGACAGTTGTCAACCGGATAGTTTGGGATATCAGCCCGCTCCTGACAGTGTGACGGTTGTCAACCAGATAGTTTGGGGTATCAACCTGTTCCTGATAGTGTGACGGTTGTCAACCAGATAGTTTGGGGTATCAGCCCGCTCCGACAATGTGATGGTTGTCAACCAGATAGTTTAGGGTATCAACCCGCACCCGACAATGTGACGGTTGTCAATCGGATAGTATAGGGTATTAGCCCGCTCCTGATAGTGTGACGGTTATCAACCAGATAGTTTGGGGTATCTGCCCGCTCTTGACAATGTGATGGTCGTCAATGGGATAGTTTGGGGTATCAGCCTGCTAATGAGTTGACAGACTCGTTGTCGGATAGTTAAGGTTATCAGCCTTGTGATGAGTTGACGGACTAATTGCCTAATAGTTAGGGTTATTAGCCCTGTGATGAGTTGATAGACTCATCACCAGATAGTTAGGGTTATCAACCCACTGATAAGTTGACGGACTTGTTGCATGATAGTTTGGGTTATCAGCCTGCTCTTGACAATGTGACGGTCATTAGCCAGATAGTTTTGGGTATCAACCCGCTCCTGACAATGTGACGATTGTCAACCGAATAGTTTGGGGTATCAGCCCTCTCCTGACAATGTGACGGTTGTCAACCGGATAGTTTGGGGTATCAGCCCACTCCTGATAGTGTGACGGTTGTCATTCGAATAGTTTAAGGTATCAATCCGCTCTTGGCAGTGTGACGGTTGTCAACCGGATAGTTTAGGGTATCAGCCCGATGATTAGTTGACGGACACGTTGCTAGATAGTTAGGGTTATCAGCCCACTCCTGCTAGTGTGACGGTCGTCAGTCAGAAAGTTTGGGGTATCAGCCTACTCCTAACAATGTGACGGCTGTCAACTGGATAGTTTGGGGTATCAACCCTTTCCTGACAATGTGACAGTTGTCAACCGGATAGTTTGGGGTATCAGCCCCCTCTTGACAGTGTGACAGTTGTCAACCAGATAGTTTGGGGTATCAGCCTGATGATGACTTGACGGACTTGTTGCCAGATAATTAGGATTATTAGCCCGATGATGAGTTGACGGATTTGTTGTCGGATAGTTAGGGTTATTAGCCCGCTTGGTGTATCAGCCAACTCTTGACAATGTGACTGTTGTCAACCTGATAGTTTGGGTTATCAACCTTCTCCTGACAATGTGACGATTGTCAACCAGATAATTTGGGGGTATCAACCCGCTCCTGACAGTGTGACAGTTGTCAACCGGATAGTTTGGGATATCAGCCCCCTCCTGAAAGTGTGACAATTGTCAATCGGATAGTTTAGGGTATCAGCCTGTTCCTAATAGTGTGATGGTTGTCAACCGGATAGTTTGGGGTATCAGCCCGCTGAAGAGTTGACAAACTCGTAGTTGGATAGTTAGGGTTATCAGCCCTGTGATGAGTTGACAAACTCATCACTGGATAGTTGGGGTTATCAGCCCTATGATGAGTTGACGAACACAAGGAAATAGTGACTCGAATCTCCTCTAGGCTTAGAGGAGTCGCGAGGAAAGGATAAAGGCTGTTCCTAGGATTCAAGGAAACAGCGGCTCGGATCACCTCTGGGCTCAATGGAGTCTCAAGGAAAGGATAAAGGTTGTTCCTAGGACTTAAGGAAGCAGTGACTTGGATCTCCTCCGGACTTAAAGGAGTCATGAGGAAAGGATAAAGGCTATTCCTAGGACTCAAGGAAACAACGACTCGAACCTCCTCTAGGCTTAGAAGAGTCACAAGGAAAGAATAAAGGCTGTTCCTAGGAGTCAAGGAAACAGCGACTTGGATCTCCTCTAGACTCAGAGGAGTCACGAGGAAAGGGTAAAGGTTGTTCCTAGTACTTAAGGAAACAACAACTCGGAGCTCCTCTGGGCTCAGAGGAGTCACAATGAAAGGATAAAGGTTATTCCTAGGACTCAAGGAAGCAGCGACTTGGATCTCCTCTGGGCTTAGAGGAGTCACAAGGAAAGGATAAAGGCTTTTATTTGGACTCAAGGAAACAGCGACTCAGATCTCCTTTGGCTCAAAGGAGTCACGAGGAAGGGGATAAAGGTTGTTCCTAGGATCCAAGGAAACAGTGACTTGGATCTCCTCTGCGCTTAGAGGAGTCGCAAGGAAGGGGATAACGGTTGTTCCTAGGACTCAAGGAACCAGCGACTCAGATCTCCTCTAGCCTTAGAGGAGTCACGATGAAAGGATAAGGCTGCTTCTAGGACTAAAGGAAACAGCGACTCAAATCTCCTCTGGGCTTAGAGGAGTCACGAGGAAAAGGATAAGGGTTGTTCCTAGGACTCAAGGAAACAGCGACTCGGATCACCTCTAGGTTCAAAGGAGTCACGAGGAAAAGGGTAAGGGTTGTTCCTAGGACTCAAGGAAACAACGACTCGGATCTCCTTTGGGCTCAGAGGAGTCGTGAGAGAATGGATAAGGGTTGTTTCTAGGACTCAAGGAAACAGCGACTTGGATCTCCTCTAGGCTCAAAGGAGTCGCTAGAGAAAGGATAAGGGTTGTTCCTAGGACTCAAGGAAACAACGACTTAGATCTCTATTAGGCTCAGAAGACTCATGAGAAAAGGATAAAGGCTATTCCTAGGACTCAAGCAAACAACGACTTAGATCTCCTCTGGACTCAGAGGAGTCGCAAGGAAAGGATAAGACAGTTCCTAGGACTCAAGAAAACAGCCACTCGGATCCCATCTGGACTTAAAGGAGTCGCAAGAGAAGGGCTAAAGGCATTTCCAAGGATTCAAGGAAATAGTGACTCGGATCTCCTATGGGCTCAGAGGAGTCACGAGGAAAGGATAAGGCTATTCCCAGGACTCAAGGAACCAGCGACTCGGATCTCCTCTAGACATAGAGGAGTCGCGAGAGAAGGGATAAAGACTGTTCCTAAGACTCCAGGAAATAGCGACTCAGATCTCCTTTGAGCTCAGAGGAGTCACGAGGTAAGTATAAAGGTTGTTTCTAGAACTCAAGGAAACAGCGACTCGGGTTTCCTCTGGGCTGTGAGGAGTCGCGAGGAAAGGATAAAGGCCAATCCTAAGACTCTTGGAAACAGCAACTCGGATCTCGTCTGGGCTCAGAGGAGTCGCGAGGCAAGGGATAAAGGTTGTTCCTAGGACTCAAGGAAACAGCGACTATGATCTCCTCTGGGCTCAGAGAAGTCGCGAGACAATGGATAAGGGCTGCTCTTAGGACTCAAGGAAACAATAGCTCGGATGTGCTCTTTGCTTAGAGGAGTCATGACGAAAGGATAAAGGCTATTCTTAGGACTCAAGGAAATAGCAACTCGGATGTCCTCTGAGCTCAGAGGAGGCTCGAGGAAATGATAAAGGTTGTTCCTAGGGCTCAAGAAAATAGCAGCTCGGATCACCTCTAGGCTCAGAGGAGTCTCGAGGAAAGGATAAAGGATGTTCCTAAGACTCAAGGAAACAGCGACTCGGATCTCCTCTGGGCTCAGAGGAGTCTCGAGGATAGGATAAAGGTTGTTCCTAGGACTCAAGGAAACAGCGACTTGGATCTTCTTTGGGCTTAGAGGAGTCACGAGGAAAGGATAAAGGTTGTTCCTTGTGTTGAAAACATCTATAAGTACATTTTGATGATAACAAATGACATGTGATTATTTGTTAATAATCACTTAAGGAAATATGAAATACTCAAGTACTGAATATAAAAATCATTTACAAAGGCATATTAGTCACTTATGTATAATATTCATGTGATTGGATTGATATGCAAGTT
>JAMKQA010032227.1:0-12895 GCA_024699735.1 Posidonia australis
CTCAAAAGAGTAGATATAGGACCCCAAGACTTTGGCATGAGGCCCATAAATCTGAAGGAGAGCCACAAATAAACCTAAGTGTCTAGGTTAGTATCACATGAGTCGAGGACAGTGTCACCTCTTATAGCAGGCAAAACAGGCTTCCTTAGCGCTGAGGGCACCAATATATCAATTAAACATTTCTTTGCATTTTGTTCGTATTTCGACCAGGGGCATGTCAACTACCTTATAAGTCGAATAAGCATTTAGCTAGGGCACATTTTTAGTTAAAGCATAATTACAAGGCATTTTATCCGCATTTCGACTAGGGGCATGTCAACTGCCTTATGAGTCGTGTAAGCATTTGTCTAAGGTGCATTTTAGTCAAGCATAATTGCATTTACTTCGCAAGGCATTTTGTTCATATTTCGACCAGGGGCATGTCAGCTGCCTTATGAGTCGTGGTTTGAGCAAGCAAGCATTCGGCCAGGGGTATGATAGTCACTTCTTTAAAATGGAGGGATTTGAAATCAGAGACATGCCAATTAAATTGATCCTGATTGGCAGATATAGTCTTGCAAGAACCTGTAAACAATGCAAAGCAACATCAATTCTATTGTGCCCTATCATGAATACAAATATCGCTAATCAGTTCCGGGCCTCTTTGAACTGCTAGCCTCCATGAAATTTGTGCCACTAGGCGGAATCTCACTCAAGGGCCATGTCTCTCTTATCTCAGCCTCGTACCCAGTTGTACAGCCAGAGCCTTTGATGATGGTAAGACTGGAGGACTTGATACCAGTACTCATTCGTCAGGCCAACACAGTAGTAGACGCATTTGAGCCTGCAACATGCTTTTTCAGTCCATCTAGGCAGGGGCTTTACTCTATGGAGTCCTGGCAGAAGCCGAATTGACGAAGGACCCAGATGGGGTGATACTCCACGCCACCAGAGAATCCAGGGAGGACCACGAGTCGCATGTCCGTGGCATTAAATAAGACAGAAAAATTCTGTGATGCAGAGGATATGATGCACCATGTCACAGAATCCGCATCAAGATTCCGCAGTTTGTCACATAGCTCATGCACCCTAGGGAGTGACCTCGAATGATGGGTGCGGCTATAAGCTTCAAAGGTGGAAGGCCGAGGGCACAGAATTTTCATTCCCATATGGGCGGCAAACCATACCTGGCAAAAATGGAATTATGGTTAATAAAAGCACAGCAAAATATTATTATTAATTGACAGATGATCTGCTTACCTGCACCAGGGCGCCACGTCCATAGAAATGGCAGGAGCGCCTCAACGCCCGGTCCAAGCCGACGTAGGTTTCGACAAGCAGAATCGGGGCCAAGTCGATCTAGCGAACCACTATCACCCAGGCTATTTCGGCTACCTCAATAGCCACAGTCGTCCGGCCATGGCTAAAGACCAGCTCCCCAAGAAAGCACAGCACAAAGCAATACAACCATGGGGTACCCATGGAGGAGCTGGAACCAATCATTGAGTCGAAATAATCCAAGCGCACCATGGGTGTATGACCATCTCTGCAGATGAGTTTCTCCTCACAAACCTCTTTGGCAATACACGTGAGCCGGCTCACGACGTGTACATAACTAGCATGGCAGTAAAACACAGGTGAGGACATGAACGGGGACAAGCCACAAATTCGCCTGACTTCCTCCAGAGTTAGGGTCATCTCCACTTTCCCAAAGTGGAAAACATGCAAGGCTGGTTTCCAGAATCGGGCCATGGCACATTGCAAATGCCAGTTAACCTCCACTTTGGCTATGCTCAGGAGGGAAGAAGAAATCCCCCAAATCCGGAGTTGCTTCCGGTCGTCGGCTGTTAAAGCATCAATCCAGCCAAGCAAGGCGTCAGAGCAGTGCCTGGGGGTCACCATGGTGGGATAGCTCTGCAGGCACAGATTTGAACCAAATATGGAAGTAAAAGACGGAACTTGATGTGAGCATGGGACAAGCATAGCAATCTAGCATGGTGATACAAGAAACATATGCAAAAAAAAAATCAAGAAGCATTGTTCAAAGTCTGCAGCCATATAAGTGTTAGAGAAAAAAATCAAGAAGCATTGTTCGCAGCCATGTAGCAGGGATGCAAGCAAAGAATCTGCAAAGGCATATAACAGAAACACAAGCAAATTTGCAAAGACCAGTAACAAAAAACGTGTAAAACAGGAAAACACGTACCATCGTGATGCAGAATCTAGAAAATGAGCAGAGGTGAGGAAGCAAGGATTGTAGCCGAGTTTTTTCAGAGAAGCACGGCACTGCCTCTCGCAGGATGCAGTCTTATATAAAAGACCAGGAAGGGTTTTCAGCAAAAATGGCAAACGAAACTTGCCATTTCTGGAGACGCACCTATGAGGCGCATATAGCAGATGCACCTATGCGGCGCACCGAGGCGGCACACCTAAGTGGTGCCGGAAAGACAAGAAATTTCAGCAGCATCTGTTCAGAATGTTGGCATCGCCAAAATCGGCGCCAATTGTTTAACCCTGCATGGCATATTTGCTTGCATACAACCTGTTCATACAAAACCCCGAAGAGTACATCGCAGAATTAGAGGATCTCTTATACATTTTTTTAGAAAATGTTACAAAGTGCCAGTTGTTATTACAGAATTTCCAACAAAATTACAGATAAAGCTACTCTTCCTCCGAATTTTCCTCATCGGATGCCACCTTTTGAAAGTACTCAGCCAAGGTTCTGTTGCCTCATCGAGTGATTCAACGGGACCACTGAGCAGCTGCGGTAGCCTGAGAGCGAGGAGCAGAGTCGCGAACTGCCTGGGTGACCTCAGTGTCTGAACAGTCCTCCTCAGACGCCTCCATAGTGAAATCCACGCTGCTAGCTACATTTGCTCTCTGAACAGGAAAATCTTGCTGCAAAAGCAAGCTTGTGTCAGCAATAAGAATTTTTATAGCGGCGGTAGAGGCAGAAGAGAGAAGCATACCCTAATGATGTTGCGCCAGCGCAGCTCCTGTAAAATAATAAAGGTGTCAGATATAGTCAAGATGGCAGGTTGCAAAATAAGAATTTTACCCTTTTCCGGCAGATGTCAGCGTAGAAGGCTCCAAACTGCTCCTCGAAGCCCTGTGAATTAAAGCAAATGTCAGATTGTCATAGTCCATGCAAAAGCAATGAAAAGCAGAAATGGAAATCCTGTAACTGAGCCCAGCTAGACGCATACCACATCCCGCGTTGGCTATCCCGCACGGCCTCCTCGAATAGGTACGGCTTCCCCACACGCCTGTACCAAGCAAGGTAATCTGTATAGTTGACTTCTCGAAGGATGTGCCTGTCCTGAGAAGCCATGGCAGCTGCATGCCGGCTTCTAGCAACCGAACGAGTTGTAGCCGAGCGATCCATGTCAGCAGGAGGAGGGGCAGGAATGCAGAATACATCAGAGAACTGATACCGCACACACCCTGGGAGGTAGTAGGCCGACTTCTTCATGCAATAAAATCTCACCTGTTTATCCCTCAGAACGTGGCCAGAGTTCAAGGGAGCCCAGTCGAAGCCATCATATCGAGCAAATGGGCGTAGGTGGACTTGTTACAGAAACAGGAAATTGTAAGCAAAGAAAATACAACAGGCATGCAAAGTTAAAAGGTAGAAGGAGACTTACATCCTCGAGTTCTACCAGGTCCAGCAGATACCGGTAGGACTCATAGCTAAACACCCTAGCAGCAGCCCGGTGGTCAGGCTCGACCCACTGGTGGGGAAGGGGTAGGAGCTCGTCCCGCAAGCGGCCAAAGCAGTGTCCCCTGGTGATGTGCTCCATGATCCAGTACTGTAAATGCAAGCACAAGTCAGTATTTCAAATATAAAGCATAAAGGAAATTTGTTTTGCAAAGTAATAGAAGCAAATACTTACAGTTAGCAGTGGGTACAACCCTACAAAAGAGCGGCGCCCAAGATTGACCACATTGTCGAGCCCGCAGATCAGCCAAGTGTAGCTAGCACCCGCCCAGTCATAATGATCCAGGTGCTCCAGGTTGGTCAGATATGCAATCCAGTCAGCATGGATACAGTAGGCCGACGAATCGTAGAAGATCATAGCCAACAACTCCAGCAGAAAGTGCCTCAGTACAAAATCTGCTTCCTCACTGTCGGGCTCAGGGTTGGGCCAAAATTTGTCCCATTCTCTTAACCACCCCACGGTGATCATATGTTTCCCCCTAGGCGGCTTAGGAGGGACACAGCCAAGATGTGCAGGCGCATGGTGGAAGCCGTGGGTGGTGTCACCAATAATGGGCTCGTCACCAAAAGGAACGCCTGTCTGTAGAGCCCACTGATCGGGCAGAACAGTCAGCTCACCAAAGGGAAAGTGGAAGGAGTGTGTATCAAACCTCCACCTTTCTACCAAGTCTCGGAAGAAGTTGTAGTGGCCGTGGATGATGGGTAGACGCAGCAAACCACCAAATGGGGACCGGTGGTGGAGGAAGTCTTGCAGAAACTCCGGTAGACGGTGGAAATGTTCAAGCATCGGACCCCAATGGCATCGCATGATCCGGCTTGCATCCCCTTCCTAAAATGTCAAGCATAGAGTTAAAGCCGAGTCAAAAGCAGAAAGCAATTTATAATGATTAAAGTACATCTAAAGCAGAAGGATTACCCCAAACTCGGGACTCTCGCAGATGTGACGGTCGCTCAGCAACCGCCCCTCGAATTTTTCGGACTCCTGAAAATGCATTTGTCAGAAAACACTAGATTTGAATACCCTTTTAATATTCAGTTTGGGCTTACCTCAGCAGGGATAGTGGGAGTCGAGCTGCCAGAGGCCCGCAACCTCGAAGAACTATCTCGTCGTCTGGAACGAGAGCTAGAAGGCATGTCCCACGAAGATTGTGGGGTTCCCGCCTCGAGAACTGAGTCATCCTGTAGAAGGGCCAAATCAAGAATTAAACAATAATAGTAGGCATGATAAATGCAAAACGTGTCAAAATCAAATGTGACATTAGATTCATAATAGCAAGGCGCAGGGCATTTTGATAAAGGCTATAGCATATGACAGCGAAAAGATGCAAGCATACAGTTGTAAATCAGTGTTTGATGTTGTATTTACAAAATGTAAGCTACCAAGTGGTTCAGCAGTTTGATGTAGAGCAGTTAGCAATAAAAAAATCAGAAGTAATGTGAACTGATATGGCATATGCAAGCAATAGATATATGCCCAACCCAACGAGCTTCACAACCACAGGCCCTCGCCTCAGCTCGTCGGAGCACCGCCGGAGCACCACCGGCAGCCAACCATCACTCCTCGTAGCTCGCGCCTTCCCCTGGAGTGCCCGCAGTTCCAAATCCATGCAACCACCATGCGGTGCAGTCCACTGGAGCCCGTCGTTGCAACGGCCAAACCCAGCAACCTGTAGCTGGAGAGCTGCCATACCGCCAGAGCACCGTCTGCAGCCTAGCCGTTGCTCCCAGCAAGCCGCGATTGCAGGTAAACCCGCAGTCTGCTGCCGCAACTTGCATAGAACAAGCCAGCCGCTCCTTGCCCGTCGAAACCCCTCCAGCCATCGACTACCCGAAACAGAGGAGGCATACAAGCATGCGCAAAGGGGAGAGGAGGTTACCTTCGCCGACGATCCTCGGTCCAGCCAGTCCTGAAGGGTTTGATCCATGTCGCCGCCAACTATCGCCGCCGCAACCGCTCTGCACCATGCCGACGTGCCTCACGCGAGCACCAGCAGCGAGCACTCCGTCAGCGCACCTCTCGCACGCCACCACTACGAGTGAGAGAGGAAGGAAGAGTGGGTTCCGCTGAGAAGAAGAGAGGGAGAAGAGGCGGGTTTCGTTGGGTTTCAGAAAAAGAGAATGAAGAAGAAGAAGAGGCACACCTTTTGGAAGAAGAAGGAAGATTTTTTTTTTCCTTCATGAAAATATGTATGCATACATGTTTTTAGGGACATGAAACTCAATCAGCAGAACCATGCATAACCAAGCAGCAGCAGCCCCTTGCAGTTCCAAGCTGTAGCAAAGAGAAATATTTCTTGGTAGTTATGGCAGTTGGTCAGTGGGGCCTATGCGTGGAATAAGTCAAGGTTCAGAAATGCAAAATGACCGTGACAATTGCGTTCTTGCCCTTATCATCTCACAGTTTATGCACCCGATGCAGAGTATGCAGTTTTTAGCACGGAGCTTACAAAATGCACCATGTTGGGTAATTTGTAGAAAATCCCCTGCATTTTGTAAAATTGCAAATCAATCCACAAGGATGTGGGAAGCTTAATTTGAAGCAAACATTTGACGATATACATCAGAATCTCAAATGTCACCACACAGTCGCAGTATAGCAGTCAAAAAGCAATTTGGTTGGGAAATTTACAGTAAAGCCCAGAAGTCGTGGATATTTGCACATATGTCCTCACCTTTTGCAAGCAATTTGGAGAATCACAGCAAATAAGAAATTCGAGCATGCATCTCGATAGGAGTGCCAGTCTCCGCACTGCAACCTCGGCCATCAGCATATTGTTGTTCCTTCCAGGGGAATAATCCTAGGGTTATCGCTTTGTTTTCCGGGATATCATCTTGAGCAGATGAGACCCTTCGTGCCCCTTTGGATTTCCACGGGCATGGAATCCAACCTGCTTGATGTTGACCGAGCGGTCAAGGTCCTTTGCCCTTTTGAATTTCCACGGGCGCGGAATCCAGCTTGCTTGACTTTGACCGAGCGATCAAGGTCCTTTGCCCCTTTGGATTTCCGCAGGCGCGGAATCCAGCTTGCTTGACATTGACTAGGCGGTCAAGGTCCTTTTCCCCTTTGGATTTCCGCAGGCGCGGAATCCAGCTTGCTTGACTTTGACCAGGCGGTCAAGGTCCTTTGCCCCTTTGGATTTCCACGGGCGCGGAATCCTACTTGCTTGATCTTGACCGGGCGATCAAGGTCCTTTGCCCCTTTGGGATTTCCACAGGTGTGGAATCCAGCTTGCTTGATCTTGACCGGGCGGTCAAGGTCCTTTGCCCCTTTGGATTTCCGTAGGCGCGGAATCCAGCTTGCTTGACTTTGACCGGGCGGTCAAGGTCCTTTACCCCTTTGGATTTCCGCGGGCGCAGAATCCGGCTTGCTGGTCTTGATTGGGCGGTCAAGGTCCTTTGCTCCTTTGGATTTTCGCGGGCGCGAAATCTAGCTCCTTGACTTTAGCCGGGCGGTTAAGGTCCTTGGTTTCTCGGATTTCCTTGGGCAGGAAATCTCATGGCTCGACCGTTTGACCTGATGGTCAGGGTCCTAGCCCCTTTCTCGGATTTCTTTGGGCAAGAAATCCTATGGCTCGACCTTTTGATCGGATGGTCAAGGTCCTAGCCCCTTTCTCGGATTTCCTTGGGCAGGAAATCCCTTGGCTCGACCTTTTGACCGGATGGTCAAGGTCCTAGCCCTTTCCACTGATTTCCCCGTGTAGGAAATCCAGTTGTTTGACCCTCTGACCGGGCGGTCAAGGTCCTTTTTCTTTTTTCTTCTGGATTTTTGCGGCCGCAGAATCTAGTTGTTGGACCCTCTGACTGGGCGGTCAAGGTCATTTTGTTTTTCCCTTTTGAGTTTTCGCGGGCGCGAAATCTCTCTTTCGCCTTCGGTCCGTGCAGACCAGGCCCTGCTTTGCTTGACAAATAATCTATTTGTCATGCCCCCCCTTTTTCTTGGGCTAGTACCCCCAACTACTTGGTTGACAACCGTCACACTGTCAGGCGTCTGGGTTGGCAAGGTTTGGTTAGCTTGTCATATCCCGTCTCTGGGTTGATAACCTCATAATCCGGCTGATGAGTCCGACAACTTATCATTTTCTTGCTAGTGTTTTCCTCTGTTTGTGTTTTCAGCATTAGCATTAGTTTCGCATCGGCTCTTGCATTGGCATCTCGCATCAGCATCACATCTCCAACATTTAGATCAGTAGGTGCACGCATTTTGCATTTGCATTTGCATTTGGCAACAACTCATGACTTTCGGTGCATCCGCCAAATAAGTGACTTACTGCCTATAGCAAACACCATCCTTCTGTAATCTCAAAATGGAGGTATCTTGTCAACCCTATGCATCGGTCTTAGCTCCTCACGTCCCTCGACCTCGCTCAGGGAGGGGCATCTGTAGACACCCCGATTTTGAGGTGACTCATTGATAAGACTCCAGATGTTGCTTTGGATGGGGCTGACCCTTGAACCAACCCAAACCCATAGCAAGCCCGCAGCCCAAATTAGAAAACCAGACCAGTAGGGGAGAGCACCTACCTGGCACACATAGGTAGCACACCTAGCTAGCACACCGCCCTAGCACACCTACCTAGCACACTTACCTAGCACACTTACTAGGCGCACATACCCGACACACATCCCTGGCGCACAACCACTTCGCAGGCTCCGGGCTGCTGGCTTTCCACCTCCCATGGCAGTTACCTCTAGCAACGAATATGCCATGGAATCTTCTAGTCTTTTCGTCTACGAGGCCACCTGCCTTCCCATGAGTTACCCATGAGAAAATCCTATATAAGGACACCCATAGGCAACCATGAGGAGAGGTTAGAAATCCTGAATTCAGCAAATCTGTTCTAAGCAAGCATCCTGCACGAGCTACTCCTTCTTCGCAGCAGCTTATTTTCGTTTTCTGGAGCACTCCTTTGTGTCCTAAAGCCTCCTTGGTCCCTCCAAAGCAAAAAGGATCTCTTTATTTCTGATATATCAAGAAGGAACATCTTGGGAGGTAGGCTTTCTACCTCCTCTTTCCCCTTTGAATCTCGTTTCAGGAACATAATAGAGCACGCTTGAAATCATATATAGTGATCTGATTTGTCCGTGTTTTTATGAAGCTTTATGATAAACATGCTAGCTCTCCATGCAAAATAATCTCCATGCTAATCTATACATTTGTTTCTAGTGTAAAATCTACATGAGTTATCTCCTTTTATCATTTCCTTGCACATAACATTTTGCCATGCACCTTTATGTTGTTGTACATAGAAATATGCTTATGATCATCATTTACATGTGTTCTGATTGGATTTACCCATACCATGTTTATTCTTTGGCATTTTGCATGTTTTCATACATGAACCCATCAACTTATTTTGGTTTTGAATACATGATTTATGATGATTCTCGATAGTGTGCATTGTCATCATATTTTCAGTTCTTAATAATGGCATGAACACATCTGCATTAGCATGGATCACCTTTTATCTCTGCTGGGGCGGATTCTGGATCAGATTGCAGTTTGGTCTAGACTCTCTGGCACGCACCACTCGGGCGCACTGTTCCAGCGCACCACTCTGGCACACCCAGCAGGCGCGCCAGACTGGTCAGAGCGAAACACTCACATTGCATCTTTATTTGCATGATTTTATCGCAGGGATCTGAGCTTGTTTCTTTTATGACTGATTCTTTGATGTGCCATGATGACACCTGCATGATTTTCAGTTTTGATCAGATTGTTTTCCAACTATTTTCTCCATTTTGTTATTCAGTTTTAGGCTGAATCTGGTAGGCCGATTGCACCTTACTCCTACATGGAGAGACCTGTGCATCAGCCCATGATCCAGTGGCCTGACTGGATCTTGCATCCTTCATCTAGTTTAAATAGGTGAGACCTTGTGTGAGGCTACCAGCCCTTGAGCACAAGGTCATTGCGTTTGCATTTCTCGCACTTTTAATACATGTTTTTCTAAGTTTTACAGAATGATTCTACTGCATACCTTTCCAGAGTGTATCCTCTGATGTTTTTGGTTTTGTGTGGCTTTCTGATTTTCCCTCAGCATGTTTTCCTGGCCCACTTACACGCACATAGGTGGCGCACCAGACTGACGTACCAGTCTGGTGCACCTAACAGTCCCAGTGGCCTATTTTCAATAGCACACATCATGTTTTCATATGTTTTGCTCGCTTTCTCGACCAGATTTGCTTCTGGGTTTTCCTTTGGTTTTCTTCCTTGATGCATTAGGAAGGCACACCTTTGTTTTCAGTAGTTTTCCTACATTTTAGATTGCATTAGGCATATAGTAAGCAAGGATGATAAATCGCTCAAGATATTAGATCTCTGATCTTATCATGCAATATTATTGCATCGACACTTGACCCGGCACACGAGCGATATTTCTGAGCATTAGGACACACACCTACACATCATGCATCTGTACTTTAGACACCACACTCATTAGCATGGCATGGCATATCGCCCTCGGGCGTACAGCAAAGGCTGCAAAGCCGACATTTCATAAGCAAAAGAGAAACCAATAGAAGACCGAGTTATCGAGCGTACGAGGGTGCCTAACACCTTCCTCGTACGTAATAGGGATCCTTACCCACATTTCTGGTTTATGAAGACTTTTGTTTTATTGTTTTGCATGATTTTCATGTGTTATATGGTTTTCCTCATCTTCCATTTTAATAGACTAGGTGGTGACTCCTGCATTCTTGCATTGTTTTATTTTTGCCGTGGCTTTGTCGACTTTGGCTCACATACATATTTGTTGCCACACCCCTCGACGGCATGGTTACAAAGGGGCAAAGAGATAAGTGTTGTTCCTGGAGGCCAGGAATCAGTGGCATAGGACTCCTCCGGACTTAAAGGAGTCGGACAGAACTCGAATCTCCTTTGGACTTAAAAGTGATTCAAGAAAAAGGAATAAAGAGCTAAGTGCGGTTCCTGGAGGCTAGGAATCAGTGGCACAGGACTCCGCCGGACTTAAAGGAGTCGGACAAAACTCAAATCTCCTCCGGACTTAAAGGGGATTCAAGAAAATGGGGCAGAGAGCTGTTCTTGGAGGCCAGGAATCAGCAACCCGGGACTCCTCTGGACCTAAAGGAGTCAGACAAAACTTGAATCTCCTCCGGACTTAAAAGGGACACAAAAGAAAGGAAAAAAGAGATAAGAGATGTTCCTGGAGGCCAGGAATCAGCAGCACAGGACTCCTCCGGACTTAAAGGAGTCGGACAGAACTTGAATTTCCTCTGGACTTAAAGGAGATACGAAAAAAAGGGGCAGAGAGCTATTCCTGGAGGCCAGGAATTAGCAACCTGGGACTCCTCCGGACTTAAAGGCGTCAGACAGAACTCGAATCTCATCGGGACTTAAAGGAGATTCAAGAAAAAGGAATAAAAAGCTAAGAGCGGTTCCTGAAGGCCAGGAATCAGCAGCACGGGATTCCTCCGGACTTAAAGGAGTGGGACAGAACTCGAATCTCCTTCGGACTTAAAGGGGATTCAAGAAAAAGGAATAAAGAGCTAAGAGCAGTTTCAGGAGGCCAGGAATCAGCGGCACAGGTCTCCTCTGGACTTAAAGGAGTCGGACAGAACTCGAATCTCCTTCGGACTTAAAGGAGACACAAGCAAAAGGGCCAAAGAGCTAAGTGCTTTTCTTGGAGGCCAGGAATCAGCAGCATAGGACTCCACCGGACTTAAAGGAGTCAAACAAAACTCGAATCTCCTCCGGACTTAAATGGGATTCAAGAAAAAGGAATAAAGAGTTGTTCCTGGAGGCTAGGAATCAGCAGCACAGGACTCCTCCAGACTTAAAGGAGTGGGACAGAACTCAAATCTCCTTCGGACTTAAAGGGGATTCAAGAAAAAGGAATAAAGAGCTAAAAGCTGTTCCTGGAGGCCAGGAATCACCGGCATAGGACTCCTCCAGACTTAAAGGAGTGGGACAGAACTTGAATCTCCTCCGGACTTAAAGGAGACACGAGAAAAAGAGATAAGAGCTGTTCCTGGAGGCTAGGAATCAGCAACCTAGGACTCCTCCGGACTTAAAGGAGTCAAACGGAACTCAAATCTCCTCTGGACTTAAAGGAGATATGAGAAAAAGAGATAAAGGGCTAAGTGCTGTTCCTAGGGGCCAGGAATCAGCGACTCATGACTCCTTCGGACTTAAAGGAGTGGGACAGGACTAGAATCTCCTCCGAACTTAAAGGGGATTCAAGAAAAAGGGGTTGTTCCTGGAGGCCAGGAATCAGCAGCATAGGACACCTCCAGTCTTAAAGGAGTCGGACAGAACTCGAATCTCCTCCGGACTTAAAGGGGATTCAAGAAAAAGGGCAGAGAGCTATTCCTAGAGGCCAGGAATTAGCAGCACAGGACTCCTCCAGACATAAAGGAGTCGGACAGAACTTGAATCTCCTCCGGACTTAAACGGGATTCAAGAAAAAGGGCAGAGTGCTGTTCCTGGAGGCCAGGAATCAGCGGCACAAGACTCCTCTGGACTTAAAGCAGTCGGACAGAACTCGAATCTCCTCCGGACTTAAAGGGGATTCAAGAAAAAGGAATAAGAGAGCTATTCCTGGAGGCCAAGAATCAGCAGCGCAGGACTCCTCCGGACATAAAGGAGTCGAACAAAACTCGAATTTCCTCCGATCTTAAAGGAGATACGAGAAAAAGGGATGAACAAACTAGCCGACTGAGGGGTAGTCGTTCAAAAGGCTGGATGGGTGAACTATTCAACCGAGAGACAATTGGTGACAGTTCGGAAGGAATGCTGTCAAATAACAAAACCAAAAGGCAGCTGACATGCCCCTGGTAATAGGAGGATAAGGACGTTGCTGAAAGAAAAACCATGGAAGCTAAAGCCTGGATAGCTGGTTTCGCCAAAATCCCTTGCTGGTGGGTGCATCCTGAATCATGATTGCCTTGCTCGCTCGCTGTGTGACTACTCTATCTGTTCATTTGATGATGGCTGATTTGGATAACTATTGCTTTGATTCTGCACTGATATTCACTGCATGGCTGGATAAGGGTTTCACGAGGGCATTGTTGCCTCCTCGAGGAAGACGGTTTCGCAGGCTATTTTTGACATCTCTCCAGGTTCACTGTGGTGTCACTGGCTGACTTCTGGGGAGTTTGGCTTTGGCATTGGACTGTGGACTGTGCTCTCTCTTGTTGATTAGAGGAGTATAGATATTCTGATTTTGCTCTGATGTT
>JAMKQA010032232.1:0-17182 GCA_024699735.1 Posidonia australis
AACCTTTAGCAAGCATTTGGACTAGAAAGACCAAGTTTCTTGGGCGTACGAGGGTGCCTAACACCTTCCTCGTGCGTAATAGGAATCCTTACCCATCCGCTGGTTAGCAGACATCCAGCCTTCCCATTTGCATCCCATGCAGTCATCCATTTGTGGTTTTCCTCGTCTTTCGTTAAAAGACTAGGTGGCGACTCCCTTTTCTTTTTTTTCTTTTATCCATGCGCCTTCGCCGTCATTGGCATGGTTGTGGTCTCCTCCCTACCCCTCCTCCCTCCAGGTCGGGCACACGGTCACAATCCCATCCTAGATTCTATCCGTATGGACGAATCTTGGTGCCACCTTTTGCCCTCAAATTTTGACCCTGACCGGTGGATTAAAGGCCCATATCCTTCTTCCTCTAGACTACCGAACGAAGTCTATATTGTCCCATCCCAGATTCAATCCGTACGGATGAATCTCGGTGCTACCTTTTGCCTTTGAATTCTGACCCTGACCGGTGGATTCAAGGCCTATTTCCTTCTTCCTCTAAACTACCGGACGGAGTCTAGATTGTCCCATCCTAGATTCTATCCGTATGAACGAATCTTGGTGCCACCTTTTGCCCACAAATTCCGACCCTGACTGGCGGATTCAAGGCCCATATCCTTCTTCCTCTAGACAACCCAACGGTGTCTAGATTGTCCCATCCTAGATTCTATCCGTACGAACAAATCTTGGTGCTACCTTTTGCCTTTGAATTCTGACCCTGACCGGCAGATTGAAGGCCCATTTCATTCATCCTCTAGACTACCAGACGGAGTCTAGATTGTCCCATCCCAAATTCTATCCATACGGACAAATCTCGGTTTAACCTTTTGCCTCTGAATTCCGACCCTGACCAGCGGCTTCAAGGCCCATTTCCTTCTTCCTCTAGACTACCAGATGGAGTATAGATTGTCACATCATGGATTCTATCTGTACAGACGAATCTCGGTGCTACGATTTGCCTTGTATTCAGACCCAGACTGGTGGATTCAAGGCCCATTTCCATCTTCCTCTAGACTACCGTACGGAGTCTAGAATGTCCCATCCCAGATTCTATTCATACGGACAAAACTCGGTGCTACCTTTTGTTGTTGAATTCTGACACAGATTGGCGGATTCGAGGCCCATTTCCATCTTCCTCTGGACTATCGTAGGGAGCCTAGATTGTCCCATCCCAGATTCTATCCGAACCAGCTATCTAGGCCCCCATTTCCATCTTCTTCAAGACAACCAAACGGAGTCCAGATGGTTCCATCCCAGATTCAATCCGTATAGACAAATCTCGGTGCCACCTTTTTCCATTGATTTCTGACCCTGATCGGCGGATTCAAGGCCCATTTCCATCTTCCTCTAGACTACCGTACAAAGTCTAGATTGTCCCATCCCATATTCTATCCGTACGGATGAATCTCGGTGCCACCTTTTGCCTTTGAATTCCAACCTTGATCGGCTGATTCAAGGCCCATTTCCATCTTCCTCTAGACTACCAGACGGAGAGTAGATTGTCTCATCCCAGATTCTATCCGTACGGACGAATCTCGGTGCCACCTTTTGCCTTCGAATTCTGACCCAAACAGGCGAATTCATGGCCCATTTCCATCTTCCTCTAGACTACCGTACAGAATCTAGATTGTCCGATAAGAGATTCTATCTGTACGGACGGATCTCGTTGCCAAATTTTTCCTTTGAATTCCGACCCTGACGGCTGGATTCAAGGCTTATTTCCTTCTTCCTCCAGACTACTGGATGGAGTATAGATTGTCCCATCCCAGATTCAATCCATATGGACGAATCTCAGTGCCACATTTTGCCATTGAATTCCGACCTTGTCTGGCGGCTTCAAGGCCTGTTTCCTTCTTCCTCTAGACTACCAGACAGAGTCTAGATTGTCCCATCCCAGATTCTATCCGTATAGACAAATCTTGGTCCCAGCTTTTCCCTTTGAATTCCGACCCAGACTGGTGGATTCAAGGCCAATTTCCTTTTTCCTCTAGACTACCGGACGGAGTCCAGATTTTCCCATCCCAGATTCAATCCATACGGATGAATCTCGGTGCCACCTTTTGCCATTGAATTCCATCCCTGACCGGCGGATTCAAGGCCCATATCTTTCTTCCTCTAGACTACCAGACAGAGTCTAGATTGTCCCATCCAGATTCTATCCGTTCAAACGAATCTCGATCCCACCGTTTGCCATTGAATTCCGACCCTGACCGTCGGATTCAAGGCCCATTTCCTTCTTCTTCTAGACTATTGGACGGAGTGTAGATTGTCCCATCCCAGATTTAATCCGTGTGGACGAATCTCGCTGCCACCTTTTTCCTTTGATTTTTGACACTGACTGGCGGATTCGAGGCCCATTTCCTTCTTCCTTTAGACAACCGGACGGTGTGAAGATTGTCCCATCCAATATTCTATCCGTACAGACGAATCTCGTTGCCACCTTTTTCCCATTGTTTTCCGACCCTGATTTGTGGATTCAAGGCCCATTTCCTTCTTCCTCTAGACTACCGGATGGAGTCTAGAGTGTCCCATCCCAGATTCTACTTGTACAGACGAATCGCGGTGCTACATTTCGCTTTGAATTCCGACCCTGACTGGCTGATTCAAGGCCCACTTCCTTCATCCTCAAGACTACCGGACGGAGTCTAGATTGTCCCATCCCAGATTCTATCTGTACGGATGAAACTCGATTCGTACAGACGAATCTCGGTGGTACCTTTTGCCTTTGATTTCTGACACTGACCAGCGGATTCAAGGCCCATTTCCATCTTCGTCTAGACTACCGGACGGAGTCTACATTGTTTCATCCTAGATTCTATCCGTACAGATCAATCTCGGTGCTACCGTTTGCCTTTGAATTCCGACCCCGACAGGCGTATTCAAGGCCCATTTCCTTCTTCCTCTAGACTACCAGACATAGTCTAGATTGTCCCATCCCAGATTCTATCTGTACGGAAGAATCTTGGCGCTACCTTTTGCCTTTGAATTCGGACCCTGAACGGTGGATTCAAGACCCATTTCTATCTGGCACTAATCAACCGTACGGAGTCTAGATTGTCCCATCCCAGATTTTATCCGTACAGATGAATCTCGTTGCTACCGTTTGCTTTTGAATTCCGACCCCGACCGGCGGATTCAAGCCCATTTCCATCTTCCTCTAGACTACCGTATGGAGTCAAGATTGTCCCATCCCAGATTCTTTCAGCACGGAAGAATCTCAGTGCCACCTTTTGCCTTTGAATTCCGACCCTGACTGGTGGATTCAAGGTCCTTCTTCCTCTAAACCACCGGACGGAGTCTAGATTGTCCCATCTTAGATTCTATCCGTATGGACGAATCTTGGTGCTACCTTTTGCCCTCAAATTCCGACCCTGACCGACGGATTCAAGTCCCATATCCTTCTTCCTCTAGACTACCGAACGGAGTCTAGATTGTCCCATCCTAGATTCTATCTGTACGGATGAATCTCGGTGCTACCTTTTGCCTTTGAATTCCGACCCTGACTGGCGGATTCATGGCCCATTTCCATCTGCCACTAGACAACCGTATGGAGTCTAGATTGTCCCATCCCAGATTTTATCCGTACTCACAAATCTCGGTGCTACATTTTGCCTTTGAATCCCGACCTGGATCGGCGGATTCAAGGCACATTTCCTTCTTCCCCTAGACTACTAGACGGAGTCTAGATTGTTCGATCTCGGATTCTATCAGAACTAGCTATCGAGGCCCCCATTTCCATCTTCTTCAAGGCAACCGCACGGAGTCCAGATGGCTCCATCCCAGATTCTTTCCATACGGACGAATCTTGATCCCACCTTTTGCCGTTGAATTCTAACCATGACCGGCGGATTCAAGGCCCATTTCCATCTTCCCATAGACTACCTTACGAAGTCTAGAATGTCCCATCCCAGATTCTATCCGTATAGACGAATCTCAGTGCCACCTTTTGCTTTTGAATTCCGACCCTTACCGGCGGATTCAAGGCCCATTTCTTTCTTCCATTAGACTACTAGACGGAGTGTAGATTGTCCCATCCCAGATTCAATCCCTGCGAACGAATCACATGCCACATTTTTCCTTCGAATTTCGACACTGACTGGCGTATTCGAGGCCGATTTCCTTCTTCCTTTAGACAACCGGATGGTGTCAAGATTGTCCCATCCAATATTCTATCCGTACGGACGAATGTCGGTGCCCCCTTTTTCCTTTGAATTCCGATCCTGACCCGCAGATTCAAGGCCCATTTCCTTCTTCCTCTAGACTACTAGACAGAGTCTAGATTGTCCCATCCCAAATTCTATCCGCACGGAAGAATCTCAGTGCCACCATTTGCATTAGAATTCCGACCTGGACTTGTGGATTCAATGCCTATTTCCTTCCACCTCTAAACTACCAGACAGAGTCTAGATTGTCCCATCCCAGATTCTATCCGTATGGACGAATCTTGGTGCCACCTTTTGCCCTCAAATTCTGACCCTGACCGGTGGATTGAAGGCCCATATCCTTCTTCCTCTAGACTACCGAACGGAGTCTAGATTGTCCCATCGTCGATTCTCTACGTACGGATGAATCTCGGTGCTACCTTTTGCCTTTGAATTCCGACCCTGACCAGCGGATTCAAGGCCCATTTCCATCTGCCACTAGACAACCGTATGGAGTCTAGATTGTCCCATCCCAGATTTTAACCATATGGAAGAATCTCGGTGCTACCATTTGCCTTTGAATTCCAACCTAGATCGGCGGATTCAAGGCCCATTTCCTTCTTCCTCTAGACTACTAGACGGAGTCTAGATTGTTCGATCTTGGATTCTATCTAATCTAGCTATCCAGACCCCCTTTTCCATCATCTTCTAAACAACCGCACGGAGTCCAGATGGCTCCATCCCAGATTCTATCCGTACGGACGAATCTCGATCCCACCTTTTGCCGTTGAATTCTGACCCAGACCAGCGGATTCATGGCCCATTTCCATCTTCCTATAGACAACCATACAGAGTCTAGAATGTCCCATCCCATATTCTATCCATATGGATGAATCTCGGTGCCACCTTTTGCCTTTGAATTCCGACCCTTACCGGCGGATTCAAGGAAAATTTCCTTCTTCCTTTAGACTACCAGACGGAGTGTAGATTGTCCCATCCCAAATTCAATCCGTGCAGACGAATCTCAGCGCCACCTTTTCCTTTTGAATTCCGACACTGACCTGTGGATTCGAGGCCCATTTCCTTCTTCCTTTAGACAACCGGACGGTGTCAAGATTTCCCCATCCAATATTCTATCCATACGGAGGAATCTCGGTGCCCACTTTTTCCATTGAATTCCGACCTTGACCGGTGGATTCATGGCCCATTTCCTTCTTCCCCTAGACTACCAGACAGAGTCCAGATTGTCCCATCCTAGATTCTATCCGTAGAGAAGAATCTCAGTGCCACCTTTTGCCTTTGAATTCCGACCCTGACCGATGGATTCAAGGCCTAATTCCTTCTTCCTCTAAATTACCGGACGGAGTCTAGATTGTCCCATCCCAGATTCTATCCGTATGGACGAATCTTGGTGCCACCTTTTGCCCTCAAATTCCGACCCTGACCGGCGGATTCATGGCCCATTTCCTTCTTCTTATAGATTACCGTACGGAGTCTAGATTGTCCCATCCCAGTTTCCATCCATATGGACAAATCTCAGTGCCACCATTTTCTTTTGAATTCTGACTCTGACTGGAATATTCAGGGCTCATTTCCTTCTACCACTTTACTACTGGACGTAGTGTAGATTGTCCCATCCCAGATTCTATCTGTACAGACGAATCTCGATGCCACCTTTTGCCTTTGAATTTCGTCCCTAATCGGCGTATTCAAGGCTCATTTCCTTCTTCCGATAGACTACCGGACGGAGTGTAGATTGTCCCATCCCAGATTCTATCCGTATAGACGAAACTCGATGCCAACTTTTGCCTTTGAATTCGAACCCTGTCTGGCGGATTCTGGGCCCATTTCCTTCTTCCTTTAGACTAACGGACGGAGTCTATATTGTCCCATCCCATATTCTAACCGTACGGACCAATCTCGGTGCTACATTTTGCCTTTGAATTCTGACCGTGACCGGCGAATTCAAGGCCCATTTCGTTCTTCCTCTAGACCGCTGTACGAAGTCTAGATTGCCCCATCCCAGATTCTATCCGTACGGATGAATGTCAATGCTACCGTTTTGCCTTTGAATTCCGACCCTGACCAGCGATTCAAGGCCCATTTCCATTTTCCTCTAGACTACCGTACAGTGTCGAGATTGTCCCATCCCAGATTCTATCCGTACGAACGATTCTCGGTGCTACCTTTTGCCTTTGAATTTTGACCCTGACCGGCGGATTCATGGCCCATTTCCTTCTTCTTCTAGACTACCAGACGGAGTCTAGATTGTCCCATACTAGATTCTATCCGTACGAGCGAATCTCGGTGTTACCTTTTGCCATTGAATTCTGACCCTGACTGGCGAATTCAAGGCCCATTTCCATCTTCCTCTAAACTACCCGATGGAGTCTAGATTGTCCCATCCTGGATTCTATCTGTACGGATGAATCTCAGTGCTACATTTTGCCTTTGAATTCTTACCCAGACCGGTGGATTGAAGGCCCATTTCCATCTTCCTCCAGACTACCGTACGGAGTATAGAATGTCCCATCCTAGATTCTATTCATACGAACAAAACTCAGTGCTACCTTTTGCCTTTGAATTCTGACCCTGACTGGCAGATTCGAGGCCCACTTCCTTCTTCCTCTGGATTACCGTACAGAGTCTAGATTGTCCCATCCCAGATTCTATCCATACGGACGAATCTCGGTGCTACCTTTTACCTTTGATCTCGACCCTGACCGTCAGATTCAAAGCCCATTTCCTTCTTACCCTAGACTACTAGACGGAGTCTAGATTGTTTGATCTTGGATTCTATCTGAACCAGCTATCCAGTCCCCCATTTCCATCTTCTTCTAGACAACCACACGGAGTCCAGATGGCTCCATTCCTGATTCTATTCGTACGGACGAATCTTGATCCCACCTTCTGCCGTTGAATTCTGACCCTGACCGGCGGATTCAAGGCCCATTTCCATCTTCCTATAGACTACCTTACGGAGTCTAGAATGTCCCATCCCAGATTCTATCCGTTTGGATGAATCTCGGTGCCACCTTTTGCCTTTGAATTCCGACCCTTACCGGCGGATTCAAGGCCCATTTCCTTCTTCCTTTAGACTACCAGACGGAGTGTAGATTGTCCCATCCCAAATTCAATCCATGCGGACGAATCTCAGTTCCACCTTTTTCCTTTGAATTCCGACACTGACCGGTGGATTCGAGGCCCATTTCCTTCTTCCTTTAGACAACCGGACGGTGTCAAGATTGCCCCATCCAATATTCTATCCGTACGGACGAATCTCGGTGCCCACTTTTTCCATTGAATTCTGACCCTGACCGGTGGATTCATGGCCCATTTCCTTCTTCCTCTAGACTACCAGACAGAGTCTAGATTGTCCCATCCCAGATTCTATCTGTAGAGAAGAATCTCAGTGCCACCATTTGCCTATGAATTCTGACCCTGACCAGTGGATTGAAGGCCTATTTCCTTCTTCCTCTAAACTACCGGATAGAGTCTAGATTGTCCCATCCAAGATTCTATCCGTATGGACGAATCTTGGTGCCACCTTTTTCCCTCAAATTTTGACCCTGATCGGCAGATTCATGGCCCATTTCCTTCGTCCTCTAGATTACCGTACGGAGTCTAGATTGTCCCATCCCAGATTCCATCCGTATGGACGAATCTCGGTGCCACCATTTTCTTTTGAATTCTCACACTGACCGGAATATTCAGGGCTCATTTCCTTCTACCACATTACTGACGGACGGAGTGTAGATTGTCCCATTCCAGATTCTATCTGTACGGAAGAATCTCGGTGCCATCTTTTGCCTTTGAATTCCGTCCCTAATCGGCGTATTCAATGCCCATTTCCTTCTTCCTCTAGACTACCGGACGGAGCGTAGATTGTCCCATCCCAGATTCTATCCGTATAGACAAATCTTGATGCCAACTTTTGCCTTTGAATTCCAACCTTGTCTGGTGGATTCTGGGCCCATTTCCTTCTTCCTTTAGACTATCGAACGGAGTCTAGATTGTCCCATCCCATATTCTAACCGTACGGACCAATCTCGGTGCCACCTTTTGCATTTGAATTCTGACCCTGACTGGTGGATTCAAGGCCCATTTCCTTCTTCCTCTAAACTACCGAGCGGAGTCTAGATTGTCCCATTCCAGATTCTATCCGTACGAATGAATCTCAGTGCTACATTTTGCCTATGAATTCTGACCCTACCGGCGGATTCAAGGCCCATTTCCTTCTTACTCTAGACCACCGTACGGAGTCTAGATTGCCCCATCCTAGATTCTATCCTTACGGACGAATCTCGATGCTACCGTTTTGCCTTTGAATTCCGACCCTGACCAGCGATTCAAGTCCCAATTCCATCTTCCTCTAGACTACCGTACAGAGTCTAGATTGTCCCATCCCAGATTCTATCCGTACGAACGAATCTCGGTGCTACCTTTTACCTTTGATTCTGACCCTGACCGGCAGAGTCATGGCCAATTTCCTTCTTCCTCTAGACTACCAGATGGAGTCTAGATTGCCCTATCCCTGATTCTATCCGTACGGACGAATCTCGGTGTTACCTTCTGCCTTTGAATTCTAACCCTGACCGGCGGATTCAAGGCCCATTTCCATCTTCCTCCAGACTACCCGATGGACTCTAGATTGTCCCATCCTGGATTCTATCTGTACGGATGAATCTCGGTGCTACCTTTTGCCTTTGAATTCCGACCCAGACCGGTGGATTGAAGGCCCATTTCCATCGTCCTCTAGACTACCGTACGGAGTCTAGAATGTCCCATCCTAGATTCTATTCATACAGACAAAACTCGGTGCTACCTTTTGCCTTTGAATTCTGTCCCTGATCGGCAGATTCGAGGCCCATTTCCTTCTTCCTCTAGACTACCGTACGGAGTCCTGATTGTCCCATCCCAGATTCTATCCATACGGACGAATCTCGGTGCTACCTTTTGCGTTTGAATTCCGACCCTGACCAGCAGATTCAAAGCCCAATTCTTTCTTCCCCTAGACTACCAGACGATGTCTAAATTGTCCCATCCCAGATTCTATCTGTATGGACATATCTCGGTGCCACCCCTTTTCTTTTTGATTTCCTTCTTGAATAGACGGAATCAGAGTAGTCTATCTTCCTTTTTCCCTCCAGTTGATAACCCAAACTATCAGGTCGATAGGTTCGTCAACTTACCAGTACCTGTCCTTTAGCTTTTAGGTCTGATTGTCTTATCCCATGCCCCTTCTCTTGGGCTGATAGCCCTAACTATCCGATGCTAAGTCCATCAACTCATCGCGGGGAACTATCCAGTTGACAACCGTCATCTTGTCTAAAGCGGGCTGATACCACTATCCGATGCTGAGTCCGTCAACTCATCGCGGGGAACTATCCGGTTGTGAACCGTCATCTTGTTTAGAGCGGGCTGATACCCCGAACTATCCGGTTGACAACCGTCATCTTGTCTTGAGTGGGCTGATACCCCGAACTATCTTGTTGACAACCGTCATCTTGTCAAGAGCGGGTTGATACCCCTAGACTATCCAGTTGACATCCGTCATCCATCTTTCTTCAGTCGGCGACTCTGATGTCTTGCCGTGCATCCTTTTAGGCCGAAAGGTATATCATTTGTCAGGTTCCTCTGTCGTGCGATGGGCCTGGCAATCTTGGCATCCCTTGGTACAAGTCTGGAAATGCCTCGCACTCACCTGCGTGAGCTGGCAGGTTACCTGCTCATCATCAGCATCATCCTTTGCATCAGCATCACCTTCATGCATCATCTAGACATCAGGGTCAACCTTTTGCATTAGCATCATACATGGCCCCGAATCATGACTTTCGGTGTATCCGCCGAATATGTGATTCATGGCCTTACAGTAAATACTACTCTCCCGTAGACTCAAGCGGGGTGTCTTGTCAACCATGAGCAATGGTCTCGGTTCCATCCGCCCACGACCTCGCTCAGGGAGGGGCATCTGTAGACACCTCGATTTTGCAGTCACTTGGCGACAAGCTCCTTTGGAAGATGCTCTGGTTGCAACCATCACACCTAAACCCTAACTCCATAGAACCATAAGACCACTTAGGCCCACACAAGCCCCATTAGGTCCACACAAGTCCATTAGGCCCAAACAGACCCACATAGGCCCACACAAGCCAATTAGGTCCACACAAGCCCATTAGTCCTTGAAAAAACACCACAAGCCCACACAAGCCCATTAGGCCCACACAAATCCACTTTAAGTTAGTCCAAGTCAAAATCACTAATTAAAACCAAAATAAGACAAAATCCACTTAAAATCCTAATTAATCAAGTGAAAACCCTAATTAAAGTTAAAACCAAGTAAAATCAATTTAAACCACTTTAATCCATTTAATTTCACGGAAAACCTAAATTAAACTCAAAAAACCCTAAAAAAAACCTTAAAGTCATTCAATTAAGAAAAAAAACTAATTTAAACCCAAAACTTTAATTAAAACTACAAAACCATAATTTAAGCTAAAAACTTTAATAAAAATCCAAAATCCTAAAGAACCCTTTGAAATAATTAAATCCTTGAAATTCTAATTTGAAGCTAGTTAATTAAATCGTAAAACCCAGAAATGATTAAAAAAAACTAAAAACTTTAAATCCCAAAAGAAATTAATTTAAAATCTCATAATTAAATTCAAAACATCTCTTAAACCCTAATTTAAAAAATAATTAAACTTCAAAATAAAATTTTAATTAAAATCACAAAGCAAAATTAAAAACTTAGAAAAAAACAAAAACTTAAAACAAAATCAAAAAAAAAAAGAGAAACCAAAAGCCCACAAAGTTGGCCCATTAAAGCCCAATACACCCATTACATGTTAATCAAAAACTTAGGCAAAGAAAAATAAAGGAAGAATGCCATATTCTTCCTCCCACACCATCTCTCCCCCACTCACTCCTCCCACGATCTAGTCAACCACAACCCGCACCCATGATCCTCCTCACTCATACCCATCCCTTAAAGCCCTGAGAAACCACCCACGACTGGGGAGACTGCATCACAGAGAGAGGAGTGAACGAAGAGGAAAGACGAGCACAGAGACCTCAGACCTCCTACGAGACCTCTTGCCCTCGCACAAGCAAAGCTTGAGCCCAGCCAGTGCGCCTCGTCCCTTTCTCCAAAGACCCCAGCCATCGGTGGGCAAACCAGAGCCACTGGAGCCCCATCGTCGATCTGCCGGCAAGCACTATGGAGAGGATACCTCGCACGAATGGTACTCTTCTCCTCTTCTACTTTAATTCTGAGCATCACCCCGGAGTCACGTAAGGACCCCAGGATGCACCGTGAGGGAGCCAACCTCCTCACACACCTCCAGCCCTCCTCCGGCGATGGGTTTACCATCGCCGACGGCTTTAGAGCCCAACTGCTGGCAGGTTCCTAGGGGCCTTCTTCCTTCCTCTTGCCATCTCTTCTTCTCGCCTCTCCTCTCACTCTGAGCCCCTTTGCCCCAGATAAGCTTCTGCTCGCCGCTGGGCGCAGATGCCGCCGCCCGGCGACGAGAGGCCACTAGAGCGAACCAAGGCCTCCCCCTCCACGCCAAGGTCTCTGGAACACTCTCCACCACGCACCGAGCCTCTCCACGCTGCTCTGCCGTCGCACCGACACCCCTCGACGTCCCAGCCACTACCACAGTCCCCCTCGTCGAAGGGCGAGGTGGGGGGAACAATCCAGACCACCCCAAGCCTCGTTGATGCTCCCCGGAGCTTCGTCGTGCCGTCGTGATGCTCCACTAGCCGTCTTGTACCCTACCAGTCCCTGGAGAACCCCTGGGATGTCGCCGGGGATGGTCGCCGGCGGTAGAGCGCCGGAGATGGTCGTCGGCGGTAGAGCGCCGGCGACCTTCGGTGATCTTCGAATGGGCCTTTTATGGCCCGTTCATATTAGTTTTTCATTATTACTTTTAGGTCCATTATTTATTACATTTCTATCCTTTTTTATTGCATATGGGTCCAGACATTTGCATTTTAGTCCTTACAGTTTTAAAATAATTTTTATTCTTTATTTTATCCATGAATATTGCATCTGATTCCCTGAAAGTTCATCTTTTATTTTTTAGCGAATTGATGCATGTTTTTATCACATTTAAGTCCTGCGAATTTGCATTTAGACCCCTGAAGTTTTCTAGGATGTCTTTCCTTTGTGAATTTTATAGTTTGAGCCCTGGATTTCTTAAAAATTACATTGTCCTTCGTTGAAGTTGAATTTTGTCTCTACGAATAGAATCTGAGATAGGACAATCTCGACTCCGTCCGGTAGTCTGAAGGAAGAAGGAAATGGGCCTTGAATCCACTGATCAGGGTCGGAATTCAAAGGCAAAAGGTGGCACCGAGATTCGTCCGTACGGATAGGATCTGGGATGGGACAATCTAGACTCCATATGGTTGTCTAGAGGAAGATGGAAATGGGCCTTGAATCTGCCGGTCAAGGTCAGAATTCAAAGGCAAAAGGTGGCACCGAGATTTGTCTGTATGGATAGAATCTGGGATGGAACCATCTAGACTCCGTGTAGTAGTCTAGAAGAAGATGGAAACGGGGGCCTAGATAGCTGGTTCAGCCAATGGTATTTTGGTGGGAAATTCTTGCTTGTGGGCGCACTCTGAACTACAACTACTTTGCTTGCTCGCTTGATGCTATTGATGCTGTAGGACGATGATGGTCGATCCGGATAAACTATTGCTCTGATTCTGTACTTACATGCTGCACTTGGCTGGATAATGGCTCCACGAGGGCATTGTTTCTTCCTCGAATAATATGGACCTATTGGAAGATTTTTGACAACTCTTTGGGCTTGCTGTCGTGTTGCTAACTGACTTCTGGGGAGTTCAACTTTGACACTAGACTATCGACTGTGCTCTCACCTACTGACTATGGGAGTATTGACATTCCAACTTTTCTTTGACCTTAGAGGCTTATGGTTGTTTTTATCCTTGGTTCTGTGCTCGAGTTTTGGAGTAGACAACATGTTTTGAACGAAGATACTGTCCCAAGAAGAGTCAACCAACAGGACAGCTGACATGCCCCTGGTTGACAAGGAAGGCTATCACAACAAAGACAGTTGACATGCCCCTAGTGTACGGTATCCTCTGCTAGGTCTTAGGCTGAAGAGCAGCTGACATACCCCTAGTTTAGGACCTAGTGGGACCTTGCAAAGTGGATAAGTGATAATGCATGCAAGCATGGTGGTGTTATGTTGTGTCATCCCTCAGAATGAATTTGGAATGCTAATCATGCCTGCTATGAGAAGAGAAGAAGACTTCAATTCACAAAACACTACCTGGACTTCTAGGTTGTTGGTTGCTCTCTTGGGGTGGATTATTCAGAAGGTTAGGCTCCATGCCAAACTCTTGGGGACTTAGACCTACTTTTCTGGCTTTTGACATATTTCTTTTCTCCCTCTTAGGCTTGTAAGCTCGCTCTAACCCTCGCTTAGGGTTAATGGACATCTAGATTTAGAGAGGGGGCTGCTGGAATTTTAGGCAAGGGGTGGCTAGTCCCTTGCACTGCTTGGATTTCATGCAAGGGGTGGCTAGTCCCTTGGGCTGCTTGGATCTTTGGGGTGTTCACTTCGACTCCTCCCCAAGGTAAGTGGTAGGGATAGAGTTGGCCTACATGCCTCTCTCTGTTAGGGCTGGCTTTTGTCTTCGACTTCTGTCTTCTTATTTCTTTTTCTACCCTTGTAGATATTTTTATTTTTCTATTTTGGCTCACACTCATGCTCGCTCCTAACATTTTATCTCCCTCTGGAGGTATAAGTCCCTATGGGAGTTTGGACATTTTTCCTAACCACATTTGGGTGGTAGCTCCCTCACTCACTAGAATGTCTAGGTAATGACAAGTGAAGAGGTGTCGACCCTTCTCAAGCAGGCTAGCTATTCCTATTCTCGTCATTGGGATGAGATGCTAATGCTTTATGATGGATGGATGCAGTTATGGATGCTTAAGTTACTGAGTGTGCATGAAAATAAAAAGAAAAATGTTATGGATTAAATGCACTTGGATCACTAATTATTTTGAAATATGCATGCATGATGGAGTTGTGGATGTGGCATGATACGCAAAAGGATACTTTGCAAGGCTAGGATACACGCCTTCCGCTCATTGGTAGTACTTCTTCAAATAGCATGTGCTGACTAGCTCAGATAGCTCGACACTGTTTATGTCTTCAAGGATTGTTGCACACCCCAAATAGGCTTGCTTGATCGGCCAAGACCATGATGGATGAATGGTTTGACTACTGATGAGGGCTATTGGCTCTAATTCTGACATCCTAGCCTTTCCTTTCCTCAGCCTTTAAGGCTCGACTGCGTCCTCGACCCTTACTAATAACTGCTCTTTAAACAACAGTTCTAGATCGTTGACTTGCTCATTTAACTAAATTGCTCTGTTGACTGTCTCATCGTCTTTCACAGTGCAATCAATATATTAAGCAGCACTCTGTTTTACAACTAACCTATCCGAACTGTGGGACTGATGTAAGTGACGTCCAAGACTAGGGGGACTACACTGATGGTTCTGCTGGCACGACTACTTGTAGGACTATCACGACGGGACTTATTGTTAGAGCGGTGACTGATGCTGTCAAAGTGACTGCCAATAATAGAGGCTGTTGTTGCATCATTTGACATTGGCTTTTTTCTGCCGTGACCTGTTTCCGGTTGAGACCAAGTATCCCTGCACTGACAAAGTTAGTGAGGTCTGACGGTATAAAAATCTCATTGTACCTTTTGACGCACGGACATCAATCTCTGTGCGGCTATCGCTCGTAGCCTGGTCCCTCAAACTCTCGCTTCTCCTCCACCTGGAGGGGCTCGGAGATTCCTTGGCCGTGTCGCCCGAGTGGTGCTCCTTTCTTGTATCCCCGCTAGGAGATTCCTAAGGCCTCTCGATGTTCTGTAGAAGTATGGACGAGATCTCAAATGGAGATATCAACCTTACCCTTCTCCACGGGAGATGTGATGACGGCAGAGGGTTGCTCCTGCCTGATCGAGAGGTTGGGACTGAGCAAGGGTCTGTCCTGGAATATTGAGGGGTTGGCTAGATAGGATGTAGGATAGGAAGCTGAGCAAGAGGTAGGACAAGATACTAGACAAGATGTTGGAATGGAGGCTAGATAGGATATTAGGTAAGAGGTTGGACAAGAGATTGGACAGGATTCTAGGCGAGTGGTTGGATAGAGGATTGGAAGGTTTCCAAGCAAAAGGTTGGACGAGAGATTGGATAAGATTCTAGGTAAGAAGTTGGACCGGAGATTGGACAGGATTCTAAGCAAGAGATTGGACAAAAGATTGGATAGGATTCTAGGCAAGAGGTTGGACCGGAGATTGGATAGGATTCTAGGCAAGAGGTTGGACGAGATGAGTAGGCAAATGGGTGACCTAGAGTGCACGGTCAACAGTACAGTGGTACACTCCGTTATCGCGGTTAGCCGTATCATGTGAACTACTGACTCAGAACCGGCACGAATCATATAATAAAATGAGTAGGGGAGAGCTCTCCCATAGTATGGATCAGATAAGAGGGGTCTATCACGGATGTCATAGACTTGGAAGTAGAAAGGAAATGTATTTTTGAGGTCCCAATGCCTGCTATGTTGTTATGCACAGGCAGGGGTTGATTGACAATGTTAGGATATACAGGTGGGCTTGTGATCATGGAGGTGGTGGTGTAGGTGTAGGTGTGTGCTTCCCCTTGTGTGTTGACGACAATGTCTCACTTGTCAATCAAACCCTGGATAGCATTTTGGAGAGCGTGAAACTTGTTTGTTGAATGTCCACGGGTGCGATGGAATAAGCAAAACAAGTTTGTCTTATACCACCCGGACAGTGGATCTGGTGCTGGGCAAACCTTTGGTAGCCGTAGGAATGGCACATCTTTAGGAAAGATGTCACTCAATGAATCCCCGAGTGGGGTGAAATCGCTTTCCCTATGGGGAAGTTGCTTTTGCCGTTGATACTGCCCTTGTTGTACCAACGCAACGAGACACGTCGGTTCAACGATGGTGGTGGATATGTAATGTGTGCTGACCTGGAGGCTAGTGAGGATGGAGACATTGATGTGGGTATTGTGCCAACAACAAAGGTTCCACTGTCAATCAAAGTATGAACGACATTCCGCAGAGTGTAGCAATTATCAGTCGAGTGCCCCGAGGCTCGGTGATAATTACAGTATGCGCTCGCGTCATACCACAGTGGGAGTGGATTTGGTGGGGGACACGGACTTGGGAGTCTTAGAAGTGACACAATATGAGGAAAAACAGCGCTCAACGACTCACCTAGTGGAGTGTAGTCGCTTTCAACGTGGCGGCCTCGTTTCTTCTTAGGCTGCTGTCCTTGTCGAGCTGATGCGACGTGATGCACCGGTTCGACGGTGGAGTGTGTGTGTGTGTTGTGTCGAGTGCTAGGTGCAACCACTAATTGGTTTATGTCAGGCTGACTTCCTACTCTAGTAGGCTTCGCTGAAGGCTTGATGAAAGCGACGACAACCCTCTTGCCATTGCTTGCATTGACGGTGTTGTTGTTGAAGTTGTTACTAGAAGAAGTGGCTTGCTTGGTGAACGTAGAGAGGGCAAGAATGTTCCCACCTTTCAGCGAACTCTCCACGTGAGTGCTAGCCCGAATCAGTGATGCAAAAGTAGTGATAGGCTAAATGCTCAACAGAGCCCCAACATCTGGCTGTGCACCTTGAATAACGATCTCGATAGACTCCTCGTCAGAGAGTCTATCTCTCACATGTGATGCAAGGGTGTGCCAGCGACCGACGTACTCCCCAAACGGCTCGTGAGGTTTCTGTCTTGTGGCGACATGGTCCCCCCAGCATTCCTCTGTTTCTTTCGTTCAGCGGCATCCTTAGCTTTCCGATACCAAGGGCATGTCAGCTGCCTTTTGGTGTCGTTCTTATATTTTCTATCCTCTTAGCATTCTTTCCTCTCCCGGGCCGTCACCGACAGCTTCTCGTTGGGCATGTCCGCCTTTCGGCACTCGGA
>JAMKQA010032233.1:0-11477 GCA_024699735.1 Posidonia australis
GGAAGGAGAAGGAAATTGTGATACAAGTGTACAAATAAGGTAACTTTTGTAGCTTGTAATATTCTTGTTATTGAATATAAGGGTTAAAGTCTCAAGTAAGGAACTTGAGGAGTGGACTAAGCCAGGGTGGCTGAACCACTATAAAAATCCTTGAGTTATTGTGATTGCATGTTTTGTGGATTAATCTTTAACATTCTTAAGTTTGTTCATAAAATTCTAAAGATTAAATAAAAACCGCAAAATCTCTATTCACCCCCCTCTAGAGAAGCGCTAAGATCCAACAGATGAGACCTGTAGTACAAGCCTCGCCTTGAGACAAGTGAAGGTAAAAAAAAAAGATCTTGAGGTAGGCTCCTCAAAGAGCCTAAAAGGCAACCCCCAGAACAATCACTAGCAAGATAGCATATGTGGAGGAGGATGACACAAGCGTCGATGATCCAGAGGATGCGCTAGAATTTCACCTCCACGATGAACCAGATGGCCCAAATTTTCACGTCGAGGAAGTCACAGAGCTGATAAATATCGGCACGCGGGGCGATGTTAAAGAAGTCGGCATCAACGCCAAATTATCTCCACAAGCAAGGGTAGGTTTCATCATGTTCCTGAAAGAGTACAGTGATGTCTTTGCTTAGAGTTATGTTGATATGGTCAGACTGGATGTTAAGGTAGTAGTGCATACCCTGTCATTGAATTCGGATGCCAAGCCAGTCAAGTAGAAACTCAGAAGGTGGTGCCCATAGTAGCTTCTTAAATTCAAAGAGGAAATCATGAAGCAGCATTAGGTCAAATGTCTCAAAGTTGTCCGTTATTCAGAATGGTTAGCCAATGTGGTCTCAGTGCCAAAAAAGGACGACCATGTCTGCATGTGCATCGACTATAGAGATCTCAACAAAGCGAGCCCAAAAGATGATTTCCCACTGCCTCACATTAATGCACTAGTCGACAACACCACAGGGCATAAGATTTTGTCATTCATGGACGACTTTTCAAGCTATAACCTTATTAGAATGGCAGAAAAGACATGAAAAAGACATTATTCATCACCCCATGAGGGTCTTTTGCTATAGAGTGATGCCGTTTGGGCTCAAGAATGCAAGCGCTATGTACCGGAGGGCAATGATAGCTCTCTTCCACGACTTCATGCACAAGGAGATTGAGGTATATGTGGATGACATGATTGCCAATTCCAGAGAGTCTGAAGGCTATCTCGCTTGCCTAAGAAAGCTGTTTGATCACCTGTGGAAGTACAAACTTCGATTGAACCCCAACAAATGCATATTCGTCGTAGCATCTGGAAAGTTCTTGGGATATATAGTCAGCCAGAGGGGGATCAAGGTCGACCCTAATAAGGCCAAGGCCATCATCGACATGCCCCCTCTGATCACAGAAAAGGAGGTCCGAGGCTTGCTGGGGCATCTACAGTACATCAATTGTTTCATTGCCCAACTCACTCCCATATGTGAGCTGTAGACACCCCAATATGCTTGCAAATAAGCCAAACCCAACAGCCACACCTCACTCCAACAACCACCAATGCAGGCGCACCTATCTGGCACACCAGACAGGCGCACCTTATTGGCGCACCTATTTGGCGCACCAGACAGGCGCACCTTACTAGCGCACCTGTTCGGCGCACCAGATAGGCGCACCTTACTGGTGCACCATGCAAAACCCTAACTGGGCTCTAAAAAGCCTAAATATAAAACAAAACCCTAAAATACTGACAAACCCTAAAACCGAGGCTAAACCCCAATCTAAACATTAAACCCTAGGTTAGGACCTAAATTAAATTCAAAATCATAATCCAAACCTTAAAACCTAGGTCAAATTCTAAATCAAACCTCAACAACCTAACTAACTTCCACTACATCCTAAATAATCTAACAAACTCATGTAACAACCAAAACAAACATAACTACTTCCCATTTCTCTCCAACAAACATAACTACTTCCCACCTCTCTCCAACAAACATCACTACTTCCCACTTCTCTCCAACAAACATAACTACTTCTCACTTCTCTCCAACAAATATAACTACTTCCCACTTCTCTTCAACAAACATAACTACTTCCCACTTCTCTTCAACAAACATAACCACCTTCCACTCTAGCTATAACAACCAGCCAAGCCTATATATAGCCCCTTTTGTAAGTAGAAATGGACTTTTGAAAACTTTTGGACTTTTGGCATTTTTGCAAAAATTGAGAGAGGAGAGCTCCCCAAACCTTTTTCCTCCCAACTAGAGCAACCAGAGAGTTCCTGGAAGAGAGGGGAAGCTCGTGGAGGTGAGAAATCAAAGGTTCCAACCATCTCCGGCGAGCTTTGACCATCCAAACACACTACCAGGCCAGGTACATATCCTACTGACCTCAATTCCTGTTAGAAATAGTTCCCTAGGACTGCCCTTGTCTTCCTTGATCGATTCCAACAAGGCCAGAGGCCTCCTCTGGTCAGAATCAGCCCTTAGGCCTCGCTGGAGTCATTTTCCAGCGACCTAGGTGGGGGTGCTGGTCCAGGACTTGTCCCTGGTCCTAGAACCTTAGGTCCTCCTCTCTTGACCTCACTTTAGCTTCTCCACTCCTCAAATCCTCGCTTCACCGCCTCCCTGAGCCTCCATTAGAAGATCACCGGAGTCGCTCCAGGTCGCCGTTGCCGGGGAAGACGACTGATGCCAGTGAAGGGACGTGTGCCTCCAGCCTTGTCGTGCCTCTCCAAGCCTCCAAGATCGTTCCACGGTATGCCCCCAGTGCTCCAGTGTCTTCAGATTCAAGCCACGTGCCTTGGACAGCCACCGCAGTCGAGCTCACCGGAGAAGGATCGCGTCGACGATGAGTTTGGTTCGAGGATGAGGGAAGTGTCCCTTTCTCACTTCTGGAAGAGGGTAAATGCTCCTCTCGACGTCCTGAAGCCTCCAGGAGCTCAGAGACGTGCGTCGCAGCCCTCCAGAAGCCCCTTCCTTTTCCGACGCCGTCACCAAAGTGCCACAATGACGAGGGGGACAGGCAGCCTCCTCTGACCGTCGAGACTTTGATCCAGATCGGTGGATCATCCTCTCATCTTCCCGTCTTGCTTTCCATGGGGTCTGATGATAACCCTCTAATAGTCTCTCTGCGGTCGTCGACGGCGGAGTTTTGTCGCCGACGGCTGTCGTTTCTTTTCTTTTTTAAGAAAATAGAAAATAATTTTCTTTTAATAAACCTTTTGTAACTTTTGTTATCTTTTAGATAGGTCCTTTTTTCTTACAAATAGGTCCTTTCTTTATAACAAATAGGTCATTTCTCTAACTTTTAGGTCCCTACACATTTTTTTTTAATCGTTTGAATAAAGTTTTAACTGAAAATATTGCAATGTGCCCCTTGATTTTTCCCAATAACATTTTCCAGGTTTAAAAGTTTGATAAAACCCCCAAAGCTTCTATTCATGCATTTTAATCTACCATTTTTGCATAAAACACCCTGAACTTTCCTGAAACCCTACTGAATACATGTTTCCCTAGTTAATTTGCATTTTAGCCCCTGAACTTTTCTAAAATTGTTTTAAATGCATGTTTCTTTGGTTAAATTGCATTTTAGCCCCTGAACTTTACTAAAACTCTTCTGAAAGCATGTTTCCATGGTTAAATTGCATTTTAGTCCCTGAACTTTACAGATTTCACACTGAATGCATGTTTTCTAGGGTAAATTTACTAAATTGCCCCTGAAACTTTCTGATTCAACATGGATTCTTTTTCTTGCATATTTTACCCTGAATTTCCATAGAATTGCATTAAATGCATGCTTTGATGGCAAAATTGAATTTTGACCCCTAGGAATCTTCAATTTAACCAAAATGCACAGTTTTACACATTTGACCTTATATTTCTTCAAAACTACATGAAATGTGTTTTTCTATGTATTTTTGATGATTTATTTCCAGAAATTCAGTTTTCATTCAAAATTTGGGTTTTTTGCACCAAGGCCCCAAGAATTCACATTTTTACACTTTTACATCATTTTGCACATTTTGTTGCACTTTTTCATGCACGTTTTCTTGTATTTTCTTCCATGCATTGTGCACGCATTTCTAGCTCATTTCAAGCTTGGTTTTCTCATCGTTTCCCGGATTTCTCCCGATTTTCGTGTTTTTTGACTTGATTTGGCTTTCCATCGCCCGAGGGCGTACATTAAAAGGCTTAACAATGCTGACATTGTCCCGAATGAGGATTATTTTCCCAATTTGATTTTCTCGGATTTCTTCAAGTTTCCGCTAATTTGCGTACATTGTTTTCCGTTACCACTTCATTGCATCCCGTCTTCCTCCCTGTCGGTAGACGAGGAGCGCCGACGTGAGGCTTCTAGCCTTTGAGTGCCTGGCCACAGCCGTCCCAAGGCGCCCCCTCTTCCACTCCAACACTCTAGCCATCATAGACCTACGCTTGAGTCCCTGTCCTCTCATATGGCCAGTCCAGCTTCGACAAGTTGTGACACCAGCAACAGTGGTGGGGAAGAGGTTGGATATCCCTACATGGCACATGGGCTAGCAGATATGACAAAAATCCAATGGGCCCCATCACATACAAGCAGTACAAGTATCTCTAAGCACGGAGTGGCTGCATTGCATTGTTGTCATCCACACTCAGTGGTCAGCAAGAGGCAAAATGCCAAGAAGATGAATGCACAAGTCTTCAGGTTCACCAGATGGGGAATTTGCAGAAAACCCCCTGAGATTGTGAAGCATGCAGAACAACCAAAAGGGTGTGACATATCGCATTGGAGCAGAAACTTTTAAGCACCCAGCAGAATATCAAATATCACAGCAACTTTACAGTAATATGATATGCCCAGTTACGGATATGCCCCAACTTTTACGGCACCCCAGCAAGGCTCCTTCAAAGGATATTGCACATGCTTCCAAGCAGGAACACCAGGTTCCATATCACAGAGCCAGCAGCAAGCACATTGCAGTTCTGCCCTCCAGATTACATCTGAGCTAGTTTCCCTCCTGGGGGACAATCCAGGGATTATCGCTTTTGTTTTTCCAGGTTCTCGCTCCGGGCGAACGAGATCCTTCTATCCCTTTGCTTTCCTTGGATTTTCGCGAGTGCGAAATCCGCTTGTTTGACCTTTGATTGGGCGGTCAAGGTCCTTTCCCTTGCTTTCCTTGGATTTTCGCGAGCGCGAAATCCTTTTGTTTGACCTTTGACTGAGCGGTCAAGGTCCTTTCCCTTGCTTTCCTTGGATTTTCGCGAGTGCGAAATCCTCTTGTTTGACCATTGACCGGGCGGTCAAGGTCCTTTTTCCTTGGATTTCCTTGGATTTTCACGAGTGCGAAATCTTCTTGTCTAACCTTTGACCGGGCGGTCAAGGTCCTTTTCCTTCGCTCTCTTGAGGTTTTCGTTAACGCAAAATCCTCTTCTTTGACCTTTGACCAGGCGGTCGAGGTCCTTTTCCTTCGCTCTCTTGGGATTTTTGCGAGTGCGATATCCTCTTGTTTGACCTTTGACGGGGCGGTCGAGGTCCTTTTCCTTCGCTCTCTTGGGATTTTCGTGAGTGCGAAATCCTCTTGTTTGACCTTTGACCAAGCAGTCGAGGTCCTTTTCCCTTGTATTCCTTGGGTTTTCGCGAGTGCGAAATCCTCTTGTTTGACCTTTGACCGGGCGGTCAAAGTCATTTTCCCTTGTTTTCCTTGGATTTTCGTGAGCGCGAAATCCTCTTGTTTGACCTTTGACCGGGCGGTCAAGGTCCTTTTCCTTTCTTTCCCTTTTTCCTCGCAGGAGTGAGACCATCTTGTTTGACCTTTGACCAGGTGGTCAAGGTCCTTTCCTTTGCTATGCTTGGATTCTCGCGAGTACGAGATCCTTTCCTTGGCTTCTGACCGGGCGGTCAGTGTCGACCTTCGACCGGGCGGTCGGGGTCATTTCCTTCTTCTCCTTTTTCTCGTGAGTGAGAGATCTTTTCCTTGGCTTCTGACCGGGCGGTCAGAGTCAACCTTCGACAGGGCAGTCGGGGTCATTTCCTTCTTTTCCTTTTTCTCGCGGGCGCGAGATCGTTTTCTTTTGGCTTCTGACAGGGCGGTCAGAGTCGACCTTCGACTGGGCGGTCGAGGTCATTTCCTTTTCTTTTCCTTGGCTTCTGACCAAGCGGTAGAGTCGACCTTCGACCGGGCGGTCGAGGTCATTTCCGCTCCTGTTTTGGATTTCCGCGGGCGTAGAATCCAACTTGCTTGACTTTGACCGGGCAGTCAAGGTCCTTTGCCCCTTTGGATTTCCACGGGCGCGGAATCCAGCTTGCTTGACTTTGGCCGGGCGATCAATGTCGTTTGCCCCTTTGGATTTCCACGGGCGCAGAATCCAGCTTGCTTGACTTTGACCGGGCGGTCAAGGTCCTTTTCCCCTTTGGATTTCCACGGGCACGGAATCCAGCTTGCATGACTTTGACCGGGCGGTCAAGGTCCTTTGCCCCTTTTGGATTTCCACGGACGCGGAATCCAACTTGCTGATCTTGACCGGGCGGTCAAGGTCCTTTGCCCCTTTGGATTTCCGCGGGCGTGAAATCCAGCTTACTTGACTTTGACCGGGCGGTCAAAGTCCTTTGCCCCTTTAGATTTCCGTGGGCATGGAATCCAGCTTGCTGATCTTGACCGGGTGGTCAAGGTCCTTTGCCCCTTTGGATTTCCACGAGCGTGAAATCCAGCTTGCTTGACTTTGACAGGGCGATCAAAGTCCTTTGCCCCTTTGGATTTCCGCGGGCGCAGAATCCAGCTTGACTTTGACCGGGCGATCAATGTCGTTTGCCCCTTTGGATTTTCGCAGGCGCAGAATCCAGCATGCTTGACTTTGACCAGGCGGTCAATGTCGTTTGCCCCTTTGGATTTCCGTGGGCGCGGAATCCAGCTTGCTTGACTTTGACCGGGCGGTCAAGGTCCTTTGCCCCTTTGGATTTCCACGGGCGCAGAATCCAGCTTGCTTGACATTGACCGGGCGGTCAGGGTCTTTTGCCCCTTTGGATTTTCGCGGGCGCGGAATCCAGCTTGCTTGACTTTGACCGGGCCGTCAAGGTCCTTTGCCCCTTTGGATTTCTGCTGGGATGAATTCTGGATCAGATTGCAGTCTGACCCAGACTCCCTGGGGCGCACCACTCAGGCGCTCCTGACCCGCGCATATATCTGGTGCACAAAGCTGGCGCGTTAGACTGGCCAGAGATCAGATCACTTGCATTTAGCACCTTTGTTTGCATGGTTTTATTTAAGGTTTTGAGTTCGATTCTTTATGATTGATTCTCTGATGTGTCATGATGACACCTGCATGCTTTTCAGTCTTATTCGGATCATTTTCCATCTGTTTTCTTCATTTCATTATTCAGTTGCAGGCTGAATCTAGTAGGCTGATTGCACCTTACTCCTTTGTGAGAACCGTGTGCATCGCCCTAGGATCCAGTGGCTTGGCTGAATCATGCTTTCTTCATCTAGTTCAAATAAGTGAGACCTTGTGTGAGGCTACTCGTCCTTGAGCTCAAGGTCATTGCATTTGCATCTCTTGCACTCTTAATACATGGTTTTTCCCTGAGTTTTACAGAATGATTCCACTACATACTTTTCCAGAGTGCATCCTTTGAAGTTTTGGTTTTGTGTGGCATCCTGTTTTTTCCTTCAGCATATTTTACTGGCCCACCTCGACGCACATAGGTGGCGCACCAGACTGACGCACCAGTCTGGCGCACCAAACAGGCGTGATGGCCTGTTTTCAGTAGCACACAGCATGTTTTTCAAGTGTTTTGCTTGCTTTCTCGACCCGATTTGCTTTTGGGTTTTCATCTGGTTTTCTTCCTTGATGCATTAGGAAGGCACAGATTTGTTTTCAGCAGTTTTCTTGCATTTTTAGATTGCATTTAGGCATATAGAAAGCAAGGATGATAAATCGCTCAAGACATTAGACCTATGATCTTATTATGCAATATTATTGCATCAACTCTTGGCCCGGCACACGAGCGATATTTCTGAGCACTAGGACACACCCCTACACATCATGCACCAATACTTTAGACATCACACGCATTTGCATGGCATGGCATATCGCCCTCAGGCGTACAGCAAAAGGCTGCAAAGCCGATATTTCATAAGAAAAAGAGAAACCAATAGAAGACCGATTTATCGGGCATACAAGGGTGCCTAACAACTTCCTCGTACGTAACAGGGATCCTTACCCGCATTTCTGGTTTGCACAACCCCTTTTTATTTGCTTCGCATGATTTTCATGTGTTGTATGGTTTTCCTCGTCTTCCATTTTAATAGACTAGGTGGCGACTCCTGCATTTTTTAATTTTTGCCATGGCTTTGCCCACACTTTGGCACATATATTATTTATTTGTGGCCACCCCTGACGGCATGGTTACACAAAGAAAACAATCAAACCAATGAAGCGAAAGCACGCAAAGGACTAACCTGAAAGCTGGAATCAGGTTATCCCCAGCGGAGTCGCCAGTTCTGTGATCGTGCCCGACCCAGAGGGAGGGGTGGGGGAGACCACAGCCATGCCAAGATGGCGAAGGCGCAAGGATAGATAAAAAAAGAAAAAGAAAGGTGGAGTCGCCACCTAGTCTTTTAAGGGAAAAACGAGGAAAACCACAAAAGGTTGAATGCATGGGATGCAGATGGGAAGGTTGGATGTCTGCTAACCAGAGGATGGGTAAGGATTCCTATTACGCACGAGGAAAGTATTAGGCACCCTCGTACGCCCTAGAAAGTCTGTCTTTCTAGTCCAAATGCTTGCTAAAGGTTCGATGAATGTCTACTAAACCCAGCTTATGCTCTAATCATGCTAATATGAATGCCATGGCAAGACTAAATGCAAAGATCGAGATGCATGCTCAAGAATTGGCATGGGGGCAATTTGGTCATTTCCACTGGCCAGATGTGACAAGTGTTTGCATGGGAATGATGCATGGCCTAAGATATGTCAAAAGGTATGCTAAATGTCTGCATAATGTCATTTGGAAGAAACCGGAGAAGAAAAATCACTAAAAGGATGTAAACACAATAAATGACAAACATAGGGACTAAAATGCAAAATTCGCGAAAAGAGCAAGAAACTGGATGAAAAATAGGTTCATGATCCTTATTCTAACATGCAAATGATGGGTCTTGTGTCAATGTGGCACAGGGATGCAAAAATTACACATGGATAATTTCCTGAAAAGTTAGGGACTAAAGTGCAAAATTTACATGAGTGCAAATGCGGCCAAAATGCAAGGCAAAAGATCAAATCTCAGTGAAAACATGATTTTCAAGTGGATTTTGTGATTAAATGCCAAACAAGGGTGAAAAATAGCCCAAAAAATGATGGAAAACATTTAAAAACCCTAAATAAGGAATTTAGAAATAATCTAAGGGTCAAAATGTAAATTTCATGTTCAAAAATGTTTTAATGTGAACTCAGGGGCCTTTCTGCAAAATTCCAGGATCTGATGTGATGAAAGCTCAATTTTATTAATCATCAGTGCAATTTTTAGAATGTTCAGGGTCTAGAATGTAAATTCCACTGAGAAAAATCATTTCAGAAACATTCAAGGGCTTAAATATAAATTTCCAGGACTTAAATGTGATAAAAACCCATTTTAATGATTATCAGTGCCATTTTGAAAACATTCAAGGCTCAGAATGCAATTTCCATAGAGAAAAACTTGTTTCAAAAACATCAGGGACCTAAATGTAAATTCCTGGACTTAAAAGTGATGAAAACATGCATCAATTTGATAAAAACTAAAAGATGAACCTATCAGGGGGTTAGATGCAAAATCCACAGGCAAATTAAAAGAATAAAAATTATTTTAAAACTCTAAGGACTAAAATGCAATAAAAAAGGATTGAAATGTAATAAATAAAAGACCTAAACGCAATAATCAAAAACTAAACTGAATGGGCCATAAAAGGCTCATTCGAAGATCGCCGGAGATCACCGGCGCTCTGCTGCCGGCGATCTTTTCCGGCGACCCTCCAGAGGCTGCTCCGGGGCGTGGAAGGCTGCGGGAAGAGTGGGGGACTATCTTGGCGGCATGGCGAGGCGATGGCGAGGCTTGGGGAGGTCTGGAACGTCCCACCCACCTCGAGCTCCAGCGACGATATCGGCGGTTGTGGCTGGGGCTTCGCGGGATGTCGGGTTAGCGGTGGAGCGGCTCGGGAGGCTTTAGTGACTTGCAGGTAGGCCTTTTGGACCATCAGTGGGGAGCGGGAGGCATTGGAGCGGCATGGAGCTCCTCGCCAGTGCGCGGTGGCAGCGGCTGGTTGCGGCGACGGCACGGGGCGTTACGGCGGCGGGTTGCTCTAGCGGCGGCTGCGAGGTTGCTCGGGACGACGCGGGGAGTCCTCCTGGACGACCAGCGTGGAGCGGGGAGCGTCGATGCGGTTGGAGCTCCTCGCGACAGCGAGCGGCGGTACCGGTGGCGACGGCAGCGGCACGACGATGAGCAGGGCTTCTGGCGTCGGATTCTCCAGGGAGGAGGAGGAGGAGAGTAGAGGAGAGGAGAGGGAGAAGAAGAAGATAGGGGGAGAAGAAGGCTCCCTGGGAGCCTTGCCTGCAGATGGGGCTCCGCCGGCGATGGTGAACCCATCGCCGGAGACGGGAAAACGGCATGCTGGAGGGGCCTGGCTCCACCATGATGCATGCAAAGGGCTAGGGAGCTCTAAGTGCACATGCCAGAATGAAGAGGAGGGGATGAAGCATACCTGAGTGGTTATTCCCACGGGCTCCGGCGATGGGTCGACGGCAACGGCTCCGGTGGTTGCTCTGGCTCGCTGGCTGACGGCGGCTGGCATTGGAAAAAAAGGATGGGATGCTCTTGGGGATTCTAGGCTTGCTGGAAGGGGGCTTGGAGGCTCGCTAGAGGTCTTGAAAATTTCTCGAATGGGTTTTGGCCAAAAGGTCACTTTTTTTTGTTGACGGTGAGCTTTATACTCCGGCAAACCTCCGTAGGGCCGTCTATCCACCCCTCAGCCGCTAGGCGCCGCTGGATCAAGCACACGGGCTAGGGACGCTCGACGGAGATCTCAGGGAGGTTGTGAATGTGCTCTAGAGATTTTGGGGTTGACCAAGTCGTCGCCGGAGAAACAGGAGCTCGTCGGAATTATTTTTGAACTTTTCTATGGTTTTATGGTTTAAGAATGTATTGAGCTTATTGGGCAGATTTTGGGCCAACGAATTGGGCTTTTTATTTGGATTTTTGTTTTGATTTTATTTTTTGGAATTTGTTGGACTTTTTAGGGTTTTAATTTTAAGATTTTAATGGGGTTTCATGGGTTTAATTTAATTGCTTAATTTTGTGATTTAAGGTTTAATTAAGCTTTTAATTGGTTTATATTTGATTTTGTTGTAAATATGTCTTGAATTATATCTTTGTTTAGGGTTAGTTTGGTCATTTGACCAGTTAGGTGCCCTAGTATTTAAGAAGGCTAAGGCACAAAATATGTAACCTCTTTGGCATAATGTAGCCCTATTTTGTCTCCA
>JAMKQA010032235.1:0-14145 GCA_024699735.1 Posidonia australis
TGCTTCTCTAGAGGGGGGGTGAATAGAGATTTTCCGGTTTTAATTTACTCTTTGGAAATTATTATGCAATCTTGAAAATATTAAAGATTAAACACAAAGACATTCAATCACAAATGCTCAAGGATTTATAGTGGTTCAGCCAACCCCGACTTAGTCCACTCCTCAAGTTCCCCACTTGAGACTTAACCCTTATATTCAATAACTAGAATATTACAAGCTACAAATTTTACCTTGTTTGTACATTTGTATCACGAATTTCTTTCTCCTTCCTGGAGAACCTCAGATTGCTTGAGAAAGAGAGTTTTTTAGCACTTGCGATCTTGTTCTTGCTTGACTGAATGGATGTTGGAGCACTTAGGGCTTGAAGCAAAGCTTTGATCGAATTTTACAACTCACTTGAATCACTCAATAGAATACAGCTCAATGAAGGAATTGGTGAGTTAAGAGCTACATATGGACCTCTATTTATAATGATACAAGATTTCCTAATTGAGCCTAACGACTAGAAAATCTGCAGATTACTGACAGAAGATTCGGTATGCCGAAAATGATCGGTCGACCGAAATCTACAACGGTCGGGACAAATCGGTATGCCGGAAAATTTCAGTCTGTCGAAAATCCATTTTGCTCCTTAGGTCCCTGAATTTCGGTGTGCCGCTTGATCTGCCATTTTCTCCTGAAACGGTATACCGAAAATAATCGGTCGACCGTTTTTCTTGTAGCTTTTATTTCTTTTGAATTTCGGTGCTCCGTTTGATGTTCCGATATTCCCTGATTCGGTATACCGAAAATATTCGGTATGCCGATTTGCATATGAGCTACAAACACCTTCTATCTTTGCATATCAGTCTATTGACATCAAGATTATAAATAAATGAATATCACACCTTTGTAAATGATTTGCATATTTAATATTTGAGCATTTCATATTTTCTTAAGTGATTACTTATAATTAATCACATGTCATTTGTTATCATCAAAATATACTTATAGATTTTTTCAACAATCTCCCTTTTTGAAAATAAAATTGAAATGCTAGATATAGAACACACGTAATTTGTAAAGAACAAATTTACAAGTGTTATATTTAATTTTTGAAATTACAAAGAAAAATAATATTATAGTTTTGAACAAATGTGGATTGATTTTTTGTACTAATGAGGCATTTAATCTAGTAGATACAAAAGATAGAGGAGGGAATAATAAGTAGATTACACTTATTTGTCCTCTTAATATAAGATAAAAGGATTGAAATTTAAAATTAAAAATTGATGTTGATTTTTATAAATTTGTAAAGAATGTGAAGATGAATTAGGATTAGGAAATATTGTTATAATTGGTATAAAATTATTGTGGTTCACCTTTTTAAAAATTAAAAGATTAAATTGATCACCTACGATAATCACTTTGTTATTATTTGCATATGATACAAAATAAAAATTTAAATATTTATTGTTTTGCTATTCTTGTGTTTTTGTTATGATTAAAAGTAATCAATGACAAATAGGACATTTCTTATTATGGAAACATGTGGAATACTATAAGAGATTATGGGTTACCTTCTTGAGTTTATGGATAGTTGATTTGCAGTAAACTTTAGAAGTGAAATTTTGAAAGGAAAAACTTAATTATCTTTTACTTTTGACTTAAAAAAAAAGAAAAAAAATATTTTGAAACTTTCATTAAAGTCATATCTATGGAATAATGTGTTCCTTTAACATAATGTATAATGGAGTGCAATCCAATTTGAGTTTTTCTATGACAAATCGGTATGGCTTTAGGTCCTAGCATGGTAGTAACATAAGAGATACATTTTTGTTTATGTGCAACTGTTGTTGAATATTATTTACAAGCCATGTTAAGCTGCAAAAGATGACAAGACACCACTATTGTGTTGTTTGTATATTGTCGGAAGAGAAAGCCTAACCATTTAAGATAGGAGTGTACTTGGTTGAATTAAACCAAATCATTTTTGATGGTTGGATTTGATTTAAATTTATTTAATGATTCGATTAGATTTTCAAATTTTGAAATGATTCTTGGTAGTTCAATTTTGATTCTGGATTTAGTTAACTAAAACCAAACAAAATCGAAAATCGATTCATATATTAATATTATATATATATATTTTTTTTTTACATCTCCACCCTTCATCTACCATTGAATTAAATGAGTTTAAATCTCTACCATTCATTTTTATTCAAATAATATAACAACAATTGTCATTATCATCCCTAACTTTTCAAATTCCTATTTCTCAAATCGAGAGTGGCACCCCTCCAAACTCCAATCATTTAATGTCGTACGTGCTCCACTCAACCACCCCTCTAACGTGTCATCATGCTTGCTTGGGTCCATGGTCGATGCTGTCGTGCTGGGGTCTGTGGTCCGTGCTCAGGTTTGTGGTTTGTTACTCTATGGTCAGTGCTCCACTCTTTCAACCGCTCAATGCCATCGTACCGTGTCTTTGTCTTTTGCACGAAGCATCGTTCAAAGCTTGGGTGGTTTGTGGTCGATTGGTCTTACTTGTTGTATTTAAGATTACAAGAAATGCCATCAAAGGAGTAATACCATACAATTGCTAAAGTACACAAGAATAACAATCCTCGGTTATATATATGTGTGTATATATATTTGTTGTATCAGTATGGTAATGAGCTGATTATTTCTCACCATGTATTAGATTATATTTCAAAATCAATTAGTTGATAGTATATTTTCTTAAAATTACTTTTGATAGTGTACTATCATAGGATATTTATTGTTTTTACATGATTTTGTTTGATTTATCTTTAGTATGATGCATTTGAAATGGATATTGCTACCACTAATGAACATACAAATGTTGATAACTTAGAAGCTACTAAACGGTTGAATGGAGATTAGACTGTTGACCAAGTAATTTTTGTTGTTATTGGCTTCTTTGGAAAGGTTTTCCTGTTGCACATTTGATATTAGCTGATTCATTAATTATTTTTTAATAATATTGTTGAATCATATTTTGATAGATATTTAGATTGAAAATCGAGAATCAAACTGAATCGATCGATTTTTGTACAATTCAATTTCAAGTATATATATGGTTCGGTTTAATTCCAATATAATCAGAATTGATAAGTATAATTAGATTCATGATTTCTGTCTGAATTGAATCGTATGCATCACTAATTTAAGATCTTCTCTTTCTTTGTTTTTTTTTCTTGTAATCAACTAATTAATCAATTTTTTTTAATATTTGTTATCAATCATATTGACAACAAATGCACGTTATAGTTTTTTGAGCTAGGATAGATATTTGTATTATTTTATATATCGGATGAGACTTGAATTGCAAATGTTTTCGAAGATCAATTGTAAAACTCATAATAATTTACAATATTCTTCCAACATGTCATGGAAATTTTTTTTTATAAAATGTTTTCTTGTAGTTTATGGGGTGTTGTTTCTTATAATTTACATTAATTTATTGAATTTGACATTGTTGGGAAGTACCCACGTTGGATAGAGATTCGACTTAAATGATACGAAGGGTGATTGGAGCTTAAATTAAAAGAGTCATTATCAAAACCATTTGAGAAATCCTTAACCTTGACGATCTCACTCCACTTATAAACACCATTCTGTTCAAAGATATTTCCTCTTGTGAACTAAGTCAAAGTTCCTAATATTAATTATTGACATAGATTATTAGAAGTGGACAAAGTTGCAAGCTGTCGTGTGGGAAAATATTAGCCTACATGATGCATATGCTTTGCACATGCCAGATCTATTATTGCAAGCTGTCGGTTGGAAAAATATGGCTTTGCCATGACCACGGCTTTCCTCTCATATTGCACTGTGCCTCCATCAGCCATGGAGTAATCTCCACCACCACCACCACCACCTCCTCCTCCTCCTCCTCCTCCTCCTCATAATCATCATCATCATGAGTATTTTCAGCATCAATTGCGATCCAGTTGCTGGATTGAGATGGGCTTGCACCACATGCTCAGGCATGGAGTAATCTCCACCTCCTCTTCCCACACGCTCAATCTCTTCCTCTCATCATGAGTATTTTCAACGTGACTTGCAATCCTTTTGCTGAATTGAGTCGGGCATGCACCACAGCAGGCAAGTACTTATGTCATCTCCGGAGCACAGCAACGACGCTGAAACGAAAGATGGAAGCCCTCAGAAATATCAGAAGAGACGTAGAGGGCCAAGTCCAGAGGCAAATGATGCAAATGTCCAGACAGCATGGATCACCGAAACGCAAGGAAGTGGTCACTGGATGGATGAAAAGTGTGGACGACCTCTCCCTTGACGAGCAGAGGTATCAAGAAGATCTCAGCAACAGGGGAACAAATACATGTTTCAGACGATGCAACTGCTGGTCCAATTTCAAGCTCACAAAATCAGCCAACGAGTTGCTTCAACGAGTGCGGTCGTTGAAGACCCGGAGAGATGATTTTGGGGAAACGTTGGTCATTGAGCTTCCACCAGGTCCTGTCGAGCTTGTTCCCGCAGAATCTCCAGAAGATCTCGTTGGTTTGGAACAGAGGTTGTCTCTAATCCGAGACAAACTGGAAGATCCAACTGCTGGAATCATCGGTGTCTGGGGCATGGGTGGAGTTGGCAAGACGACGCTTCTTCAAAGGATCAACAACGAGTTAAAGGAGAGAAACAACAGCAGATTTGACATCGTCATCTGGGTCACAGTTAGTCAAGATTATAGTGTTGAGAAGATACAAGAAAGCATCGCAGAACGTTTGCCTGGGCAAAAAGATAAAAATGCTAAAGCTCTTTTCAATGCATTGTCACGGAAGAAGTACTGCTTGTTGATGGACGATGTCTGGGAGTGGCTGGATTGGAAGATGATAGGGGTTCCTGTACCAGACGGACGGAACGGATGCAAGATAATCTTCACCACCCGTGAACAAGCAGTTTGTCATCATTTTGGCGCCACTGCAGTTGAAATTCCTCTGTTGTTAGAATCAGAATCTTGGGATTTGTTTCGTAAGAAGCTATGCAATGAGGAGGTGCTGAGAGATCCAAAGATAAAAGAGCTAGCAGGGGAAACAGCCAAGAGCTGTGATCGCCTGCCGCTCGTCCTCGTCACGGTCGCGCGAGCAATGGCGAAAAAGAAGACAAGGGAGAGCTGGAGGGCAGCCAGTAAGGACTTGGAAAAACTCTCAGGTATGGATAAAGTTCATGAACGTTTGAAGTTTAGCTTTGATAAGTTGGAAAATGACACATTGAGATCATGCCTTTTGTACTGTGTGTTGTATCCTGAGGACCACAATATATGGAAAGAAGATATCATAAAGCTTTGGATGGGTGAAGGCTTTCTAGATGAAGAAGAGGGTGCTGCTGATAGTGGGAATTCTAGTTCTTGTTTCGATAAGGGCATGGAGGTGATCGATAGCCTGGTAGCGGCTTGCATGTTGCAAAGTTGCGAAGTGGAGGACTCTGTACAAATGCATGATTCTATTCGAGCTATGTCTTTGTGGTTAACCGATGGTGTCAATGATGAATCTAACAAGTTCATGTCCTATGCTGGCAAGAAGAACTTGGGCGTGCTACCTCTTATTAAGGATGAAGATTGGAAGCAATCAAAGAGGATATCTCTGAGCTTCAATGACATCGAAGAATTACCTGAGACAGTACCTACTTGTCCTACTCTATCAACTCTGTTGCTCTCTTGGAATTTTGTCATCAACAAGATCCCAACCACCTTCTTCAAGTCCTTCCCAGCTCTAACCGTGTTGGACCTATCCCATACTTCTATTGACATAATTCCTGTAGAAGTTGGATCCTTACGGGAACTGAGATACCTTGACCTCAATCTTACACGTATCAGATCATTGCCTGAGGCACTAGGGAATTTGAGAAAGCTTCGGTTCTTGAACTTGCGCTACACGCCCCTTAAAGAGATCCCCCTTGCCGCAATCAGGACACTTGAAAATCTGCAAGCGTTGAACATGTATTGTAGTGGATATGAATGGCTCTGGGATCAATCAGGTCATGACATCGTCGAAGATGGTGCCGGTCGCCAGTTGAGCGTCATGGACTTAGAGCGTCTACCTCGGTTGGATGAACTTGGGATGAGTTGCCAATCACTCCATCTTCTTGAGAAAGTAAATTCTTCTCATCTACTTGCAAAATATGTTCAATATCTTGAGTTCAGAAGCATATCTGGCCTCACCATTGAGGGAATCCCCGGTTGTCTCCGACACATGAAGAACATCAAGGAACTCTGGTTCAATGATTGTCGTGAACTAGGGGGAACACTGAAAATAGATGGCAACTGCTTTCCTCAGAATTTGAGAAGACTAGTTCTCGACAAACTCCCATCCCTATCTGGCATACATGTCGTTAACCCTGAACAACTCATGAGTATTTCTGATTTGCGAATCTATTTCTGTCATAATTTGATCAAACTGGTCGGCCTTGAACAAATCGGCACTCTGAAGACTATCAATTTACAGAACTGTAGTCGTATAGAAGAACTGATATCAGATGCAGCAGAGGTGGCTAGCATTGGGGATCAGGGATTCCCATGTTTGCGAAAATTGATACTCAACCATCTGCCAGCATTGAGGTGCATATCATCAGAGCATCCACTTCACTTTCCCTCTCTTAGGAAGCTAGTTGTGTATCGTTGTCCACTTTTGGACACGACAGGTTACGAGCGGCACCTGGTGGTATGAACATAATGATCGGAAAATTATCTTCCAGAATTATTTCATTTAATGTAAGAATGTTCGTGCACGTTTGAAGTTTAGCTTTGATAAGTTGGAAAATGACATATTGAGATGGGTGATTGCTTTCTAGATGAGGAGGAATACTATGTCGGTAGTGTATCTCACTTTTTTAATTTTGTTTGATAGTAATAAATATTAAATTGGTGGAGACCATGGTATTCAGAAACAACATGGACATGATAGTTTTTGTGTTTTTAAATTTGTTGTTGTGTGGATTTGTGCCGGAGCAAGTATGGCCCTTGGTTGCAATTTTAAGAGCTTATTATACAACATATATGTGGTAATGGAGATCGCACTTAATCACATATCTTTGTTGACATGCCTGAGTCCCTAAATCAGGATTCGATATGGTATGTACTTTGTAGTTCACATCCACATTCATAAAGTTTTATTCCATCATTTCCCATTGCAAAGCAACTATTGGCGTGTATACCGTAAGTAACGAAATCAGATAATTACTGGTAAATTTAAATCTAAAATTCACCTTTCCTATGTTGTCTATCCATTGAGGAGTACCAAATAATATGCAAACAGTAATAATTGAAATCATATAATTGTGTCAAAATTTGATCTCAATTCATCTTTCTCAAGCGTCGTGGCTAGTTCATTTCTTCTTTCAAAGTGACAACGACAACAAGAAGAAGAAATTAAAGAATTTCTATTTGTAGACACCTCAAATTTCCAATTTTGCAGGATAAGAGTCTGGTGACTGAGCTCAAACCCTTTACTGGCCATTTAATTCATGGAAACCCAATTGGGCCCATGAAGGCCCACTTAGGCCCATTAAGCCCTATTTGAGTCCACTTGGGCACACAAGACCTATTTAAGCCCATTTAACCTATTTGGGCCCATTTAATGCATTTGAGCCCATTGAAGCCCACTTGGGCCTATGGGGGCCCACAAGGCCCACATAGGCCCATGAAGGCCTATGAAGCCCATTAAGCCCAAATTGAACCCAAAAGCCCATGAAGGCCCACCATGAGCAACTTAGCCCATTCCTTTTCTTCCAATATCATATTCTCCCTCAATTACCTAAGTTTTTACCCAAATATGCAAAATTCACTTCAACTCTTTCTCCTTTCACCTCACTGAACCCATTCCTTCTTCATTTCTCCCACTGATTGAACCCATTTAGCCTCCAAGCTCATTCAGCCCAGCCACTTCACCTCATTCAGCAACCCAACACCTCACTGAGCCAACAAATCGCAGAGCAGCCTCAACCAGCCGTTGGATCAACTCCCGCTGCAAGACTTGGATCGCCGTTCGTTCTGCCGGCGCGCAAGGGGACGGACAGTGGCGAGTGGGGGGTAGCCCCTGGCTGTCGGGTTTGGTGGCCGTTCTGTTACGAGCAGGAGTGGATGGCCGTTTGTTGGGTTCGTTTATAAAAGGAGAGGAGGAGGCCAGCGTGGAGGAGGTTACACAATTCAGAGGATTTTCAGTGAGATTCAGAGCCACAATCCAGAGCGAGAGAGAGAGAACCAGAGCGCCAGAGCGAGGAGAGGCCGTCGCGGAGAGGAGCAGCCATCGTTCCAGAGTTCCGACGAGGCAACTGCAGCTAGGTACACACCCCTCAGCCCTCTCTGGTCTTCCTTTTTAGATTTCCTAGGTCCCTTGAGCCTTTCCAGTTGGTTTCCTGGAGGTCCGGTGGCCTCCAGTGGTCTGTTTCCCCCTCCCAGGCCTCGCCGGAGTTCTTTTCCGACGACAGAGGGGGGGGGGGGAGGTCCAGGAAGTTTCCTGAACCCCCGAGCCTTCTCATCTACTCCCCTGGTCTCCCTCGACGTCACCGGGCCCTGCCGCGCCGCTCCGAAGCCTCCAGCCGCCTCCACGCGCATCGCCGGAAACTCGCCCCCGCTGTCGCTGGCGCCGGAGAAGACGACCGGCGCTCCGCTGTCCGCGCATCCCCGACGCCCCCGTGCCTCGCCGCTGCCATCCAAACCTCCAAGAAGCATCCTCGACCTCCCCCGGACACGCCTGTGCCTTCAGAACCGCGCCACGGCCCCCCGAGCGCCGCAACCATGTGCCTCGCCGGAGAGGACCTCAGAGCCACCGCTCCGACGCCCCCAGCCCCCCGCGCTGCTCCGGAGCGCCCCAGACCTCCCGATCCTCACTCCACGAGCCTCCAGGACCTCAGCCACGCCGCGTCGCTGCCCTCCGGAGCCTCCAGCCACCTCCAGGTCGTCGCCATAGGTTGTCGACGGCGAGCGAGGTGGGGGGGACGAGCCAGCCCTTGGAGGACACATCCACTCCGTTGGATGTGCTCCTCCTGCCCCTTTCTTGCTTCCCACGTGGTCTGATCTGAGATCAGGCCATCGGGAAGCGCTCTTTGAGCCCCCCTGATGGTCGCCGACGGCGAGCTCCGTCGCCGGCGGTCGTCGAGCATTCTTAATAAAGAAAAATTAAAAATCATGCATATTAATATAAAATACAGAAAACATATTTTCATTGCATTTAGGTCCTTCTGAAATTACATTTAGGTCCATTCATTGCATCTAGGTCTATTCATCATTTTTCTAAAAATGTTTGAATATAGTTTTAACTGAAAATATTACATTTCTTATCCTGAACTTTTTGAGTAATGTTTTCAGAGTTAAAAACTTGCACAAAAGTCCTCCAGTGTTTTTAAATGTGTTTTGTTTCTGACAAATTGCATATGAGACCTTGGATTTCCTTGGAAAGTTTTCAACAACTTATTTTCTCTGTGATAATTGCATGCCGGTCCTTATGTTTTCTGTGAATGTTTCTGAATGCATAATCTTACTGGTTTAATTGCATTTAAGCCCCTGCATTTTCCATCATGTTTTTGGTTTAATTGCACATAAGCCCCTAGAATTGTTTGAATGTTTCCAGAAGCATGTTTTCTTGGGTAAATTGCATATTAGACCCTGGATTTCCTTGGGAAGCTTTCAACAGCTTATTTTCTCTGTGATAATTGCATGCAGGTCCTTATGCTTTCTGTGAATGTTTCTGAATGCATAATCTTACTGGTTTAATTGCATTTAAGCCCCTGCATTTTCCAGAAACCTTCCAGAGTGTTCATGTTTATGGTTTAATTGCACATAAGCCCCTGGATTTGTTTGAATGTTTCCAGAAGCATGTTTTCTTGGGTAAATTGCATATTAGACCATGGATTTCCTTGGAAAGCTTTCAACAGCTTATTTTCTCTGTGATAATTGCATGCAGGTCCTTATGTTTTCTGTGAATGTTTCTGAATGCATAATCTTGCTGATTTAATTGCATTAAAGCCCATGTACTTTCCAGAAACCTTCCAAAGTGTTCATTTTTGTGGTTTAATTGCACATAAGTCCCTGGATTTGTTTTGAATGTTTCTAGAAGCATGTTTTTGCTGTGAAAATTACATGGAACACCCTGGACTTTTTTTAAAAACTTTCTAGAAGCATGTTTTGTTGGGTAAATTGCATTTTAACCATCTTATTTCACTGAATTCTTTCTGCATGCCTTATATCTCAGTGAAAATTACATTTTCGCCCTCTATTTTCTTCATAACTCTTTCTGAATGCTTTGTTTGCTGGGCATTTTGCAGTTTAGCCCCTGGACTTCATTCTTATTGCACTGTTTTGCTGTTTTTAGGGGTAAAATGACTGTTTTGCCCCTGAAACATTTCTGAGGCATTTCATTGCACTTTTACCCTGATTTTGTGCTGATTTGACATGCATGCACGCATTGTTGGGTAAATTGCATTTTAGCCCTTAGAGGACTTCACTTGCACTAGGGACACCATTTGACCGTAGATTTGACATGCATGCATGGAATGTGTTTTCCCATGTGTTTTCTCGACGATTTGAGCTTCCAGACGCTGGCTTTCCTCGGATTTGTGTTTTTTGCATAAAACCCCCCTGCATTCTTCTAATTTGTACACACACTTACATTTTGCATATTTACCACATCTTTTTGCATGGTTTTCTTCCGATTGTTCATCTCTGCTCGGTGCACGCTTCTTAGCTATGCTCCGAGCTTAGTTTTCTCCGCATTTTCCGCGTTTTCCTCGGTTTTCCGTAATTTTCACGGTTTTCCAGCGCCCATGGGCGTACAGCAATGCGGCATTGCCAATGCCAACATCTGGCCCATAGATCGACTTTTTTCCCTTGGTTTCTTTTCCTTGGCTTTGACATGGCATGTTTCGATCATCATCGTGCACGAGCATTTAGAGTAGGCAAACACGCATTCATCAAACCCTTAGCAAGCATTAGGACTAGAAAGATCGAGTTTCTCGGGCGCACGAGGGTGCCTAATACCTTCCTCATGCGTAATAGGAATCCTTACCCATCCTCTGGTTAACAGACATCCAGCCTTCTCATCTGCATCACATGCATTCATCCCTTTGTGGTTTTCCTCGTCTTTCCCTTAAAAGACTAGGTGGCGACTCCCTTTTCTTTTTCTTTTATCCTTGCGCCTTCGCCATCTCGGCATAGCTGTGATCCCCTTCCCGCCTCCCTCCGAGTCTGGCTTGGTCACACTATTAAATTAACTAAGGACGAGTTGGACTTCCATTCTAACTCTTTGGGGATATGAAAAGTCCTCAACAATATTCTATTTAAATTATCCAAAACTATGCTTTGTCAATGTGCTCTACGCATGGTTCATAGTTAAGTACTCATAATTTTCCCCATCCATTACAAAGTAGAGCATTACTAGGGTAGGGCAACAGGGTCAACATAATGAGCATTATTATCTTAAAGATCAATTATTTTTTTTGAAACCGGTAATCAGTATTTTTTATATATTCCAAAAATTCAATCACATTCAGACCATAGTTGGTATCAATATTATAAATTATGAGCATCTGCTGTCTAGAAGTAGAGTAAAGCAGTACAGAGGCGTAAGAACAGGCCTCAAAAAGTTCCAGGATAAAACAAAAATTCAGCTAATAAGTGTTTAGCCTTCACAGAGGGTTTCTTTCCTCAATTGCAGGAGTGGAGGCATTTTCTTCTCCACCAGATTGGCCAAGATTTACTGCCAAGGGATCAATGTCCATATTACGATTCTGCTGATAGGAAGTAATAGATTGCAGGCTTTCATTTTTCTCAAAACCTACACCCAAGCTTTCAATCCAACAATGAGACAAGTTTAAAATATCATTCACAATCACACATTTATTTCTGGATATATTCCTGAATATTCTGTTGTTCCTTTCATGCCAAATAGACCATAAAAATATTTGTACGAAAGTATGGGGAACCAATGTCTTTCTTTCCAGGTTACCCAGAGGATAACCTGAATCAAAACAAACCAACTGCAGTTATTTAAATGAAATTTAAGGACAGGTTTATGCAGATATAAGTAACCCAAATTGAAATATCCAGGATATAGTTGGGAGCATAAAAAAACTGCCAAATCTGTGAGACAAAATTGCAAAACATAAACAGATGACCATGTAGTGTTATGCTGAAAAGAAGTAATAGATTGCAGAATCTCATTTGTTCAAAACCTGCACCCAATCGACGAATCCAGAAATGGAGTCGTCGGAACAGAAACAATGTTCGCGTAGATCTGCTAGACGTAGGTCTGCAAGTAGGCGTAGTTCGATCGGACTGAGGAAAGAAGGAGGGAGAGGCAGATCTGCGAGAGGCAGATCTGAGAGGTAGAAGGAGGGAGAGGCAGATCTGGGAGGTAGAAGGAGGGAGAGGCAAATCTGCGAGAGGCAGATCTGAGAGGAAGAAGGGGGAGAGGCAGATCTAAGAGGTAGAAGGGGGGAGAGGCAGATCTGAAACCACGAAATCTTGAAACCACAGAAAATACCTCCCTTGGAATCGTATCCGTCCTGGCATCCCCGGGCAGCTCCCTAACGCAGTCCAGCCAATGCGAAACGTCGGCGTTGGGATCCCTCTCCTCCAGCACATCCCTCACGGTCACCTGCAACTTCCCCATGAACACGCTCACCTGCCCCCGCACCCGCACCGTCCCCCCGAGCCGCACCGCCTCCGCGTCCTCCGCCGCCATCTCCGCCATCAGCTCCAGATCCGATGGCATCAGCCTCGCCACGAACCGCAGGATGGGGCAGTTCTGGTTATTGTGGTTATTGTGGTGGTGGTTGAGCCAAAGGACGCAGGGGACGACGCTGTTGCCGTCGTCGAGGAGGAACTTGAGGAACTTCTCCTTCCGGTCCCGGTCGACTCTTTGGTTGTAATAAAAGTATTATCTTAAAGATCAATTATTGACATACAAGTTTGATCGGTTGTTTGTGTCATTTTCCTCTCAATAGCCGTTGTTGATGAAGATTTCTCACTAATAAGCTCAAGAATAATAGCGATCTTTACTGTGTAAAAACATGATATTAACTATGTAAATACATCATTACCACTACAAGCATTCCAATATCAAGTCGTGATGTTTACACTACAAGAAAAATAGGACTTTCCGAAGACAAATGTCATCGTTAAAGGATTTTGCGAGGACATTACAAGGATATACGATCCTTGCAACTCCTATAGTTGTTAGACTGATTTTGTGAGGAGATGTTCCCACAATGTGTTCAATATATAGTTGGCAAGGAGATTGCAAGGACTAACGTCCTCGTTTTGTCCTCAATAGCGTCTTACAAAATGCTCATGAGATGCTTGCGAAATAGGAAAAAGACTATCGTCATTCTAGACATAATGAGGACATAACTGTTAGAAATATTTGTGGTTATTCAAGGGAAATTAATTGTTATAAACAATACTTAGAAAAATGATTAAATATTTAACGACAAAAATCATATATGTTGTAATATTCATAGCTCAGAACAAAAACGGCATACCGTGTGTAAAACGGTATACCGATTCAGTAAAAAACGGCATACCGTGTGAAAAACGGTATACTGATTCAGGGATAAACGGCACATAAGTCAGAAGCAACGGTACACTCCTCAACCTTCCGTTTTCATAAAGAAGAAAAGCAAAACGGTATACCGATTCAGGGATAAACGACACATAAGTCAGAAGCAACAGTACATTCCTCAACCTTCCGTTTTCATAAAGAAGAAAAGCAAAACGGCATACCACTGGAAAAACGGCATACCGTTTCAGCAAAAAACGGAACAGAGCATCGGAATTCCGAAGAGTTGCGGAATAAAAGCAAAATGCAGAAATGGCATACCGATGGAACAACGACATACTGTTTTAGGGAAAAACGGTATACCGAAATAAAAACGGCATACCGAATTAACTGTGAATTGCAGATTGAAGGAAAAACGACACATCAAAGTGAAAAACGGCATACCGATCTACTAGCTGTTTACGACTGTTAGCAAAGTCGTTAGACACATTTGATGAAGGGTTGGTGGCTATAAATACTACTCATTTATGCCCCTTTAAGACACACATTGAATACTTGTAATTCTTGAGATCCTTTAGTCAAATTCAATATCCTCACAAGCAAGTTGTAAGCAAAGAGTTGTAATTGA
>JAMKQA010032236.1:0-12713 GCA_024699735.1 Posidonia australis
ACCCCCGCGACTGCGGGGGGGGGGCGGGGCAATCCAGGAAGTCTCCTAGACCCCCGAGTCCTCTCTCCTTCTCGTCTGGCCTCCACGGTGCTTCACAGCCCCTTGGATCGCCATTCCACCATTCCCAGTAGCCAGCATGCCGCTTGCCGGAAGTACACACAGATCCCACCGTCGCTGGAGAAGACAACGGGATCCGGAGCATCCAGAGCAGCCTCCCGCGCCCCTCCGACGTTCCAAGAACCCTCCTTCATGCCCGGCGGGCACACCGGAGCCTCTAGGATAGCGCCTTGGCCACTGGAGCGCTACAGCAACCAACCTCACCGGAGATGGACCGCCGACGGCTGGTGAAGCTTCCCCGATGCTCCATCAGCCTCCACCTCACATCTAGAGGAGCCACGCCAGCCCTGAAGCGTCCCGAAGTTCAGCATCGCTGCGCCTCAGCCTCCGAAGGTCCCCTCGTTCCCCAGTGCCGACGCTAGAGTCCCGCGGCGACGGAGGGGGTGGGGAGGCCGTTCCCACCAGTGAATCTCTGATCGGAACCTCTGGATCTTTTTCTTTTTCTTCTCTCTAGCTTGTGGTGGTCTTCGATCTTAGATCGGGCTCGGGGATGCTCTAGATTAGCATCTCTGGCGGTCGCCGGCGGCGGAGCTCCGACGCTGGTGCCATCGCTCTTTTTCTTAAATAAAATAAACTAATAAACTTTTTTTTAATAAAACTCAAAAGTTTTTACTATGCTTGCATTTAGGTCCTTCTAGAATTACTTTTAGGTCCTTTTCTTGCATTTAGGTCCTGCAAACATTTTTCTCAAATGTTTCAAATAAAGTTTTAACTGAAAATATTATATTTCTTACCCTAAACGTTTAAAGTAATGTTTTCTGAGTTTAAAACTTTAATAAAAGCCCTCCAGAGTTTTAAAAATGTATTTTGCTTCAAGCAAATTGCATTGATAACCCTGGATTTCCTTGGAAAGTTTCTGACAGTTCTTTTCCTTGGTGAAAATTGCATAAAAGCCCTTCTTCTTTTAAAAAAATGTTCCAGAAAGCATGTTTTCTTTGGGTAAATTGCATTTTAACTCTCAGACTTTACTGATATTCTTCTGGAAGCTTTTTCTTCTTGGCAATTTGCAGTTTAGCCCTTGTACTTCATTGATATTACTCTGATTGTTTGTTTTCAAGGGTAAAATGACCATTTTGCCCCTGAAACTTCCTAGATCATTTTTGAGACATTTTCTTGCATTTTTATCCTCATTTTCTGTAGAATTGATTTGCATGCATACATTAGTGGGTAAATTGCATTCAAACCCCTAGAGAACTTCATCTTGACTAGGGAGGCACATTTGACCCCAAATTTCTTCATACTTGCATGGAATGTGTTTTCCTATGTATTTTTGATGATTTGGGCTTCTGAACTTCAGTTTTCCTCGGAATTTGGGCCTTTTGCACAAAACTCCCTAGACTTCTCACATTTGCATTCACACTTGCATTTTGCATACTTTTCACATCTTTTTGCACGGATTTTCTTGTCATTTCTTTCCGATTTTGTGTATGCTTTCCTAGCTTGATTCCGGCTTGGTTTTCTCCCCATTTTCCAGATTTCCCTCGATTTTCCGTAGTTTTCACTTGTTTTGGTTTTCCATCGCCCGAGGGCATACAATAAAAGGCTTACAAAGCCGACATGGTCCCGAAATGAGGATTATTTTCCCTTTTTTTTATTTTCTCGAATTTATCCCAATTTTCGCTGTTTTACGAGACGCTTTCCGAGAATTTCACGATTTTTTTCATCGTCCAAGGGCGTACAGTAAAGCGGCATTCTCAATGCCTACATTTGACCCTTGGATTAACTTTTTCCCCTTAATTTCACTTCTTTACTTTGATTTGGCATGTTTTCAGTCATCTTCATACATGTGCATATCGAATAAGCAAGCATACATTTAGCAGACCATTGACAGTAGGAAACCTAGAAAGACCGAGTTTTCTCGGGCGTATAGGGATGCCTAACCACTTCCCCATGCGTAACCAAAATCCTTACCCTTTCTCTAGCCCGCATTCATTCCAGCATTATCCATTAGGCACGGATCACACATGCATCCTTGCATCTTGTTTGCTTTCTACCTTTTTGTGTTTTTCTGGTTTTCCTCATCTTTCCATTAAATGACTAGGTGATGACTCCTTTCCATATCCTTTTGTCTTCCCTTGGTTTTTCCGGGTCTTCTCTTCTTCTTCCGGATTCACCATTTTCGCCATGGCCATATCGGATCTCCTCGTGTGTTTCCGCACACCGGAGAAGGTGGAGAACCGCACCAAGGGTTCCACCGGCATGGTCACAGTATATATATGTATATATACAAATCACAACAGTAAACCACGTGAGTGACGGAAATGTCACCCTGTACGTGCCCCAAATATAGCAAATTGATGGAAAACTTTGCATTGGTAGAAAACCTCAAGAAAACCACCACAACCATCGAAAAGCCAACACACATGGTTCGGTAAAAATCAGTAAAGGATGCTATTTCAAAACATTCTTTTCATTTCCTTTTCAAAATCTCATGTTCATTAACAAATCTTTATGCACAAATCAGGAAAAATATTTTCATCTTGTTTCCCAACCGAAAGCACCATTCTATCCACTAATACAAATCACAACAAATCAGGGCTAGGAACTAGTCCAATAAAAATCTCAATCCATGTCTCAAAATTGGTCACATCACCTTGGCCACAGGTGATCGACCTGGCCACAAGCAGTTGTCAAGGCTCCACCCCCGACCACATTGCTGTGCCGCGGTGAACCACCCCGCGCTGGAGTTCAATTGTCTCGGCCCTAGCCTCAAAACGTACCCTCACCGATACAAGCACAGAGTGCGTCCTCACGACGCCCTGGTGCCCGAGCACTTGGGGACTCTAACCCCAGACCCGACTAGCATCGACACTGAGGGTAGTCCAGGTCTACCGTACCCTAGGTCCTATAGTACCACCACAGTCTCAAGGCTCCTACCCCGGAACGCAACTCGGCAACCACAACCAAGGACACATCCTCGATATCTCTAGAAGTCTCTCGACCCCTATCGGCAAGCCACAATCTAATTGTGGTTCCTACAAATCTTGGAAATCTATTTTAAACCACATGCAGTTTCTCATTTCAAATCATTTGGCAAAACCAGTTTTCATTCTTAAAATTCTTTATAAATCTCACACATTATGTGTCACATTTCTCATCTATGGTTCTCAAACCAATCAATCACATTAGCATTGCAACGCCCCACATTTTCCGCAATAATTTAAACAAATTAAATTAAGGGAAAATTAAGGCCATATAGTAAATATCTAACTACCAGGAACCTGTGTGTGCGACTAGGAGGCTCCAGACTATATGCACTACGCTAACCCTTTGCATGCCTACACCTGTAAACCAAAAACACGAGGAAAATGCATAAGTGACAGAAGTCACCTAGTACACATCCCAAGGAAAACTATGGAAAACAAAACTATAATTAATTTTCCCTTTTAAATTCATTACGCAAACCATTTTTCTTTAAAACCTCATAAACCAGGCCCACACTTGCCAAAACCACAACCGATGCTCTACTAGCCTAAAGCCACAAGCAAAGGCCCTCAATGGCAAAAACCACACACAGTGAGTAGGGAAGCCCAATGCTAGGCAACCTAACTCTGGCCATACGCAGTCCACTGAGGAGCGACCATGGCGTTCTGCACTGCCACGTTGAAGCCACCATGTGCAGGAGAGATCACCATCCTACGATTCTCCCACCTAGAGAACCCTCATAAAGCCAACCCCTCCTTGGGAAGACTGTCCTGTCTCTTAGGATGCTACCAGCTACGGGGCACGTGTCCCACCCGCACTAGCCACCACAAGATACCCCTCCTCATGGCGTCCTCCACACACGGTGCTCAAGAGGGAGTTTCATACCTCCACACCCGACGACACCCAAGCCTCAGTGCTCATAGCAATAGTAGGAGTATCATAGCTCTCCGTCATGCCACAAGACACCTCAACCCACAGACCACAACCCTAGCCTTGAGACGACAATCGAGGAGTCTCATACCTCCAAGACCAGATGCCCCTCAGCCTCAGGTATCTCGACCCCCCGACCTCAACTAGGGAGTCATGCCCGACCACCCAAGAATGTCGTCACATTCCCTGGTCCCGACGACACAGTCCCACACTATCTTGGCCCACACACAGAAAACTAGGAAAACATTTTCCAAAATAGGCCAACTATTTCCTTGAAATCCAGTTTCCAAACCCATTTTCATATCTTTGAAAATTCTTCCAAAACTTCAGCAAAACAACGCATCAGGTGTCCTAGGAGACCACCACTGATGCCAACAGTCCCTTTCAATGGGACAAAACATGGCAATCCAGAAAGCCCTTGGAAAACGCAATTTATAAACATATTTGGGCCCAGAATCGGTATGCCGAAAACAGATTCGGTATGCCGAAAATAGATTCGGTATGCCAAAAATCCTTGGTTTACTAGACCGATCTGGATCAATCGACTGAATCGGGTCAACGGTCAACACTCAGGCCAAATTCGGTATACCGAAACTGGTTCGGTCGACCGAAAAATTCTGATTCGGGCAATCGTCCAAAATCAGACGACTGAATTTCGACTAGAGGACCAAACTAACAAAAAAATGGTATGCCGAACAAAATCGGTATGCTGAAATCCACTAATTTGGTGTACCGTTTCCATTTTTGGTATGCCAAATTCTGCGAAACTAGAAAACGGCCCAAACCCTATTGCCCGAAATCGCCCCAACTGGGACCTCTGATCAGACCCACTAAACAAGCACCAAAAATCTTGTACAAAACATTAGATGTAGACCCTCGAGTCTACTTGAAATCCCAACAAACAAAACAAAAATCCATTCACCATGCATCAAGATATAAAATAGGGAAAGAAGAAGGGTCAAAAGGACCTAAAACGCACCAACCATCATAAATTCACCATAAATTCTCATAAAATCATAATAAATTCTAGGAAAGTAAATTTACCTAGATTGCATGCAATCCTAGCATTTTCTACCAATTTCATGCTCTCTATTACATGAGGTGGAGATGCGTACCTGAAAACGTCTCCGTCGATCTCCGGTCGACTCTAGCGAACTCCGGCGCAACCACGGCCATGGGAGCACTCCACGCAAGCTCCACACACCACCACCAGCTGCCACACACCGTCATCGACCCTCGAGCACACCAAACAGAGAGGAAGTCGTGAGGAGGAGAAAATAGGGGGAGAGAGCGAGAGAGACGTGGGAGGAAGGAAGTGAGTGGAGGGAGAGAGAATGAGTGGAGGAAGGAGAGAAAGGATGTGCTCGGGATGGAGAGAATGCGTGGGGAGGAGAGGAGACTTGGGTCGTGCATGGCAGAGGCTCCGAGCTTAAAAAGCCACATAGAAGGAGTAGGTGGCCGTGTGCATGCAACTAGACAGCCACACGCACACCAACACTCCCTCAACAACCAGCCTTGCCAGCCACCGCATGCACCCAACCACCCACCACAACCACGAGGCCAACTGCAAGCCTCAACCACCGGCCCATGAATGCGGGCCCCATGGGGACCCTACACCTGGACCCCACACGGACCCACAACCAGGCCCTACAAGCATAGTGCCACAATGCACAGTGCCAAACCACCCATGGGGACACGCAAATAGAAGCTAGCCCACGAGGCCCAAGCCTAAAAGCACAAAATCACACAACGGGCCTCGGAACAGTAACACCCGTCCAGGAATAAAATTCATAAAAGGTAAATAATTATAAAATGAATTTTTACGGGTGTTACAGGCATCCATTCATGGTTCATTGTACCATGCGTTAACCCCTAGCATGGGTCCACATGTATTTCACATATTTCATGTTTCACAATTCATGGAAAGCATCATTGAAATAACATGTTTGCATGCAACATCTCATGAATCATTTCTATGCATCTCATACATTTATCATGCATTTATCTCTATTTATTAACGTTTTTGAAAGCATTTCTCAGTATGGTTCTGGGTCCTGATTAGGCATACCGAATAGGGTGGCGGTCGACCGAAAATCTCTGATTCGGTTGAACGAAGTATTTCGGTACTCTGAATCTCTATTAGTTTTATCAATTCCTCGTCAGAGTGGTCGACCGAAATCATTCGGTCGTTCAAAATTCCATGATTTGGTCGACTGAATTACCCCCAGTCATTTGAATCAGTGTCCTAGGGAACCCACCTGGGAGTATTTCAACATACCAAACCTAGTTCGACAAACTGTTTTCTGCGATTGCAGAAACCCCCCCGGCTAATGCCGTCTCTTCTCCCAAAGTAGGAGTGAGGGGTGGACCCATCTAATATACCACATAAATCACAAGTAAAACATGGGGTGTAAACCTCCAAGTCTACTTGAAAACCCCTCAATCCAAACACAAAACCATTAAGCATGATGTTCTATAGAAATTCATAAAGACATGATGCTCATACGAGATTACTATAGCATACATCCAAAATCACTAGCAAAACCCCACGAAGCATCCATGAATAAGCATGATCTCAACATAAACACGTTGTACATCTCATTCCCAATATTTTCCCTATTTTTGCATGATTTTTACCTCATTAACCATGATTTATCACTTAAACTTAACATGCCTTAACTGAGGAAAGGAAGGAGGGGAAACGCGTACCTGGCTTCGACAAGCCCCGTGTGCCAACACGCTTCGGCAATGCTCAACAACATCCTCCCCCGCCTGCATGATCTCCTCCGACGCACGGTTCTCCTCCCACCTCGTGGCTCACCTCTGGTCTCCCCACTCTCTCTGTATTCTCCACTTCCCCACCACACTCCATGCCTCCCTTTTTATCGCCACCTCCTCACCTACCACTCCCCCGGAATCTCGTCGGCCCCTCTGCAAGCCTCCCTACCAAGGAAGAGACAGGACGAGCAACCCTCCCGCTTGGGCTCACGAGCATGGAAAGACGAGGTCACAGGCGTGGAGAAGAAAAGGGGCTCAAGTCTCATGTGTGGTTGGACTCCTTGACCAAGCTCAATTCTCAAGTCAGTTTCACCCTCAAGCATGGGTCCCAAGGTGTACATAAAAACCCACAAAGCCAAAGAATTCACACCAAAAGGGAAAACAAGAAACACAATTGCACCGAGAGAGACCACAACCAACAACCACAACCTTGATTATCCACTAATAAACTATATTCAAATAATACAACAAATTCTGTGGTTTTACATTAAATGGAAAAAACAAGCACAGATGTTACAGTGATAATGTAGACTGGGCCTAGGAATATGAGACCTAGGTGTTCGGGAAAATATGGTTTTGGAAATGAATTTTCAAATGTTTTAAAAAGAAAAGGGAAAGTGAATTTTGAGAAAAAAAACATAGTTCTGGGAAGAGATTCCCAAGTGATTTCAAAGGAAAAAGGAAATAATGTTTTAAAATTGGATTTTCAAAAGAAAACAAAGTCTTATAAATTAAAAGTTGAATTTTTGACGCTTTTGTCGAATTTTGTTGTTTGTGGGTTTGGGGCACGTACTAAATGACTTAGATGTCACTCACGCGTGCTTTGTTTTGGTTTTCAGGTGTAGATCATGTGCAGTCGAGTTCTAGTGCCGGAGTAGGAGCTTCTAGCTGCACATCATTTCCTAGAGATGAGCCTTAGTTACTGTTTTTTTAATTTTACTGTAATTAGTGTAATTTTGCTTATGATACTGTGTGACACCTGGGACTGATTATCCATTTTTAGTTGTAAGCCATGAGATTAATTGTAATATTGTATAAATGATTTATTAATGGATAATTTGTTGTTTCTTGTGATTGTGGGATTTTGGTTGGTTTCCTGTGCACGTATTTGAGATTTGGGACCAATGTAGGGTCCAGTTTGAGGATGCATAGTTGCCTCAGTTTGCACACTTGTCTTTTCTTCTTTTTTTTTCTCTCTCTCTTTTTCTCTCTCCCTCATGAGCCACCATCATGTCTTCATCTTCTTCCCCTCTCCCCACCCGTGTCACCACAAGCCAGCGGCCCGTGCCTTCCTGTCCTATCCGATGTGATGGGTGGCCGGCGCCACGTAAGTGAAGGTGGAGTTAAAGAGGAGGGGAGATTGAGAAAGGGGCAGAGGCGAGTGGAAGAGGAAGGGTTGAGACACAAGAAAGAAGAGAAAGAGGAAGAACGATGCACATTGAGGAGGTGATGGTTGTCTGTGTGGTTCGTCAGTAGAGGAGCTTCGTCGGGGCTTCGTCGGAGTGCAGGGAGACTCGCCAAAGTTGGGGAGGCTTACCGGAAGAGGTACGCGGCTCCTCTTCTCCTCCGCTCTCTTCTTCTCTTTTGATCGGTTAAATGCATGTAAAATCATAGAAAAATAGTAGAATTGATGAGAATGAGCTAAATAGCATGTTAACATAGATATCATGCGGTTAGGATGGAAATTGGTAGGGTTATGCGAGATTTTTGGATGAAGGCTACGGTAGTCGTTTTTGAGCTCCATCGCTTTGTGATTTTTGTGTGGATTGTATAGTGTATGGATTGATGAATGGTTTGTGGGGTTTTGAAGTAGACTCAAGGGTCTACACCCCATGATTTACTCGTATTTTATGATATGTGTTTGGGGGATCCGTCGAAGACTCCCAGTTCTAGCAAATTAAAGGGCTGGAACAAGGGCGATGCCCCGGTTTCAAGCAATTTGGCATGCCGAACTGGGTTTGGCATTCCAAATCCCTATCAGATTAAGCCAGGGTACCTGGTTTTAGTAGGCCTAAATTACGTAGTCGACCGAAACAAGGATTTTCGGTATACCGAACCAGGGATTTTCGGTGTGCCGAACATGGTTTTCGGTCTGTCGATTTTGCCTTGGTCCTAGCATATATATAAATGTGATTATAAAATGAAAAGAAAGGGTTTTAAATGGAGAATGAGCATGTGTTAGTGGTGTTTTTCCCATGTAAATGGCATCGAGAAATGTGAGATCCAAATAAGTGTATTTGGGAATGCTTTTTGAGTTTAAAGCCCTAATAATGAATAAAAGTGTTTGGATGTATGTTTTTGAGTAAATATGGGCATGAGACCCAATTTACGACTTTAAAGCATGGTTTTTTATGATTTGAGTTGGGACCCAAAATAAGGGTCAGGTGTTGTAGGGGAAAAGATTCCTACAACCAAGAGCATGAAAAGAAAATGGTTTTAAAAGGAAAACTTAAAGAGTTTTGAAACTAAAACACTAATAATGTGTTGACGAACCACGGGAGTTGGTGTCGACAATGTGGTAGGAGTATGAGGCTCCAATGAAACCAATTTTCAGATACAACTGTAGTTGCCGAGCTTGAGACGGTGTAGGTTGAGCCTAGGTCATTGAACCTAGTTGTTCGGGTCACCGAGCTCGTGACGGTGTAGGCTGAGCCTAGGTTATTGAACCAAGTTGTTCGGGTCACCGACGGTGTAGGCTGAGCCTAGGTCATTAAACCTAGTTGTTCGGGTCACTGATGAGACGTCAGATAAAGACGTATCCCCGTGCATATATGAAAGAGATTGACACCGGTTGGCCGAGACGGTGGCATCTCGAATGGGAAATTTCATCACGGTAGTGTAGGGAGGTAGGGGAAATATTGTCCTCTCCTACTGCTTGTGTGCCTAGTTACCCCTGATCAAGGTAACATCAATAAAGGAGAATGGAAATGAATATGAAATGTGTGCATGGTTTTGTAAAAGATGGAAAGAAATATGGTTTGGCTAGGATTGGACTCATGAATGGTCCTAAAATCCTAGAATAAAAAAAGAATTGTGTTTTAACTAGTTCCCAGCTAGTATTTATGATTTTTGGTTTTGAGCCCGAGAGGTATTGTGTTTTAGGATGGATTTGGTCAGAAATGTGGTTTCTCAGGATATGAGTTTTGAAAGTGGTTTTGGTCTTGGGACGAAATCCCAAGCAATAAAAAGAAAGAAAGATGAGTTTTGAGAAAGAACATGGTTTTGGAAACGATTTTCAGATATTTTAAAAGAAAAAGGAAATGATGTTTTAAAATGAATTTTCAAAACGGAAAATCAAGTTTTTATAAATAAAAGCTGTGTTTTTAGTAATGTTGCTGGATTTTGTTGTTTGTGTGTTTGGAGCACGTACTGGGTGACTTAGATGTCACTTACGCGTGCTTTGTTTGGTTTTCAGGTGTAGATCGTGTGTAGTCAAGTTCTGGTGCCGTAGTCAGAGCTTCTAGCCGTACATTGTTTCCTTGAGGTGAGCCTTAGTTACAGTTATTTAATTTTACTATAATTAGTGTCATTTTGCTTATGATACTATGATTTAGGTAACGTGCTTGGGTTCGGGGCGTTACCTACTATGATCTTGGTAGCGTGCTTAGGATCAGGGCATTACAGAGTAGTATCAAAGCTAAGGTTACACCTAGTGCACCAGCTTGGTGATGTCTGGTCTAGTGGCTCCCTAGCACTGCACAATAGAGAGTCGTGCACCTAAAGTTTTGGCTGTTGTGTTTTGTTGTGCTGGTAGGAAGATGTCTCGCCGAGGCCGCAGTCGTGACAAGTACCCTATGCCCGACTCCGAGACAAGAGATGGCAGTGCATGGAGGGGTATGAGATGAGAGTTTAGTGAGGTGATGCAAGGTTTCGCCCAATCCTTCGGCAACAATAGTAGGGATGAGGCGAAGGGAGACCCATGGATTAAGCAGTTCCGCCAGTTGGGCCCACTAACTTTTGATGGGAACGACACACCAGAGGAGTATGAGGCTTGGTTCCTGGAGGTGGAGAAGATCCTAGAGGGGATCAAGAGTCCAATGGAGAAGTGGGTTCGCATCGCGGCATTTCAGCTCAAGGGTGCTGCAGATCAGTGGTGGAGGACAGTGCACTGCACCAAGTTTCCAAATGTGGACCTGCTGATGATCTCTTGGGAGGAGTTTCGAGAGGCGTTCTATGAGATGTTTTTCCTTGAGCATGAAAGGGATAAGCTAGACAGAGAATTTAGGAACCTGAAGCAAGGGAGCCAGATTGTGGTAGAGTATGAGTCGTCCTTCCTTCGGTTGGAGTAGTTCTCTCAGGTTGTAGTTTCCGAAAGAATAGAGCCAAGAAGTTCATGGAAGGACTGAATCCTGTGCTGATATCCAGAGTTATTGGTTTCAGATGCCAAACTTTAGCAGATGCTGTTGAGCTTGCAAGCCGCTATGAGAATGATCGTAGGCTGTTCCAGGAAGAGTATCCTAAGAAGGAAAAGAGGAGGAAGTCTATCTCTTGACCTTTTGTCACCCGACCTTCTGTTTCTCGATCGTCAGTGACTGGAGCACCAAGTTCTAGGAGTTCTAGTAGCTTTGGGAAGAAGCGGAAGCAACAACCTACATCTGGTATAGAAGAAAGTGTGGGATTTAGCCATGTAGGGTCTAGCAACGACCCACAGGTCAGACCATGCCACGTCTATGGCAAGAAAGGGCATGTAGCGGCGCAGTGTTGGCACAGGCAGAGGATCTTAAATAGTGTAGTATGCTACAACTGTGGGAAGTCCGGACACTATCAGAAGGACTACCCCAGTCAGCTGAAGCCAGTAGGGGATGCGCCACGGCAGCGTACCAAGGGGAGAGTGTTCTCCATTGCTGCCCCAGATGCTGGTCCATCTGGAGATGTGGTAGAAGGTGAGAACTAGTACGACCATATGCGTTAGATGCTGTCTTGTAATAATGGATCCTATATGTGATCAACACTATCTTTTATTATGATTATAATTATGGTTATGGTGTGTTGATTATAGGATCTTTTCTTGTGGTTGATCGGATGGCTCGAGTCTTGCTTGACTCTACGAGTTCATTTTCTTTTGTATCCGAGTCATTTGCTTCTAAAACCAACACCAGGCCAGCCAGATTGGTATTCCACCTGGATGTAGTCACTCCATTGGGAGAACACAGTCTAGCGTGAAGGTATTTGATACCAGTTGAGATTCAGCTAGGGGACAAGAATTTACAAGCCAGTTTGATTCTGATGAACATGCAGGATTATGATGTTATCCTGGGAATGGACTGGCTGGCATAACATTCAGCAGTGATAGATTGTGCCAAGAGAAGAGTTCAGGCAGATTATCCAGGCCAAGGCTGGTGTGTGGTACAAGGCACAAAATCGGGTGAGCCTAGAAAAGTGATTTCTGCTATCAAGACCTATCATCATCTGGCAAGAGGCAGTGTGGGCTATTTGGCTTGTGTGACAGTTTCTACTTTGCTTGTGGTCGAGATTTAGGACTTGCCAGTGGTGTAGGAATATCCTAATGTTTTTCCAAAGGAATTGCCTGATATGCCACCTGTGACCATGCCGACCCGAGGGAGGCGGGAAGGAGGATCACAGCCATGCCAAGATGGCGAAGGCGCAAGGAAAGGAAAAGAAAGAAAAGGGAGTCGCCACCTAGTCTTTTAATGGAAAGACGAGGAAAACCAAAACACACAAAAGACAGAAAATAAATGCAAAGATGCATGTATGATCCGGGTCTAATGGATAATGCAATTTGAATGAGGGCCAGAGAAAGGGTAAGGATTCTAGTTACGCTTGGGGAAGGGGTTAGGCACCCCCATGCGCCCGAGAAAACTCGGTCTTTCTAGGCTTCCTACTGTCTAAGGTCTGCTAAAATGCGTGCTTGCTTATTCCACATGCTTATGTATGATAATGATGAAATCATGCCAAAATCAAAGTAAAAAGAAGTCAAATGGGAAAAAGAAAAGTTATTCCGT
>JAMKQA010032237.1:0-11308 GCA_024699735.1 Posidonia australis
TAAGAAATCCTCCAATATTTCCTTACCATATGCTGCAACAAATGACACCGTAAGTCCGTAGCCTTCACGCCCAAGCTCCTTAAAAGCGCATGCTGTTGCTTCCATCACACAATCTAGCCAAAGATAACTTCTGGGCACACTTAGATATCCCCTTTTTTTTTGCCCCATAATTGTGAGCAGGTGAGTGAAACATCCTTCCAATAATGAAAAGCAATTTCAAGTATGCCAAGCTCTGCATTATTGATGCATCTACTACAGAAGATTCATTTGATCATGCCATCATGTTCTTATATTTTATGAAGGGCACAGAAAAAGTCATGTCAAATCTACACAGCTGGAACTCTTCAAATAGATGATAGGAACGACAGACTAAATAAATTTCTAGATCTTTCATTCTCCCCCAACTGATGAGTAATCGTGGGCTTGTGTTATTTCTTAATCTTTTTCGACTGATGTGTTATTTCCCCTGCGGATGATAATGATTTTCGCAGGCCAAAAGTCTATTGAAAGCGCGTTTCTGCAAGGAATGGCTCCAAATCTGAAAGTGCGATGCATGTGAACAAATTACATGTCACAGTAATAATGCAGGGAAAAAGTGGAGGAAAAGTAACCAAGAATAGCGATTTTGAGAATGCTTCTCAATAATTTCGGCATAACCAAAACACAATGCCAACCCATTTCTTACATGAGGATGAGAGATCACTTCATTAAAGTTTCTCCTGTTTCCAGTTCAGTTATGAGCACATTTTAAAGAGGCCAATGTTGTCCGTAGGAGTGATGAGAAATCACTCCATTTTTTGATTTTTTTTTTTTTTTAAAATTCATCTTATAAATTAGATTATTATTTTGTATATAGTATATGTACTTAAATTATTATTACCATCCAATAATCCAAATCCCTTCATCTGATGATCCTAAGATATAGTAAATCTTTGTAAATTTTAACCATTAAAATTAAATGACTTGATTAATGATAAAACATGCTCCAAAAATTTTGGAGTGAAGTCAAATGCATGTGAAAGTGTTTCAGTTTTGAAAAATGTTCCTTTCTAGGAGTGTACAAGCACGAGCCCATCAACATACCCTCAACCAAATGACTATCCTCTGACAGATACGTATCCACATCTCATATAACTCCAAGCCAGGCTTAGCTGTTATCATCAAAAGAAAGAAAAGCCTGCTTTGTGCCCCCATCACCAATGAAACATAATCTCATCAAAGAAAGCATGCATGTGTCATTGCTGCCATTTTGCCAAATAATGGTGAAAGATGATGATTGTGCCTCCCCCTGACCAGGCGGCCAGTCAGACGACTCTGTCCAAGTGGCAGAAAGAGAATATGAGCTGGTAGCCCAACAGACTTGGGTGGAAAAGAGGAACCAGCCATCAGGAGCACAAGAGCAGCACATGACATCTCACATGGGTCTTGCTGCTACCGTTGCTGTTGCAATCAGTAACCAAATTCCTCTTATCTGCTTTGTGGGGAGTGAGGAGGAGGAGGAGGAGGAGGATAGGGAGGGATGTGGAAGTGGATAACAAGAGGAGGAAGTGGGGAGCCCTTGCAATGAGCATATTCAAGTGTCCAGAGAGTGGCAGAACAGAAACAGTGATGACATCAGAAGAGTCGGAGCTCTTGATACCATGTTCTATCAGAATGGGTCACTATTGCCGTGCACTACTATTGGGGGGATTGGGATGCATGTGTCTCAGCTGATGGGTTAATTTGCATTCAAGATCAAGGAAAGAAAAAAAAGGCAAACTGTAATGCTGAAGGCTCCCAGTTCTTAATGATAAAGCAATTGGCAGCAAGCCCTTGAAGCATCATTCCATGGAACGGAGGAAAAGAGAGAAAAAGGAGGATGATGATGAGTCTGACCTGTACTCCAAGCAAAGGTTGGTGTGGGGAATGAGCAAAAGTCAGTATGTCACATTGTCACATGCTGTCGCTGTGCAGCACATGAATGATCATGGTGAGGTGGTGGTGCATCTAGACCCCAAGGACTCCCAAGCCCGCCAACAGGGAAAAGTTCAGAACTTTTTGTTTAAGTTACAGAAAAACCACATGGGTCTGGTATCTGAGGTTTCCTCTGCTTACTATTGTTCATTTTGCATCCCCACTCCGGCTCCAGTCAGGGTTTACAGATTCTAGTTTTAACCAGTTCAAACGAGGTTATGTTTCTCTCTTTACAAAGTATACAATGCTAGTGAATCACATTTATTAAGGTTATTTACAAATGCAAGTTCATGAGATTTGATCTTGAAAGAAAGATATAAGTTCCAGTCTACTTGATCAAAGGCATCATGGCCATGATTGACTTTATTTTCCTTTTTTATTAAGTGGTTATTACGTTGTTTAAGTAAAGATTCCCTTGCTGTCTTCACAGAGTACTCCTAAACTAGTAAAATGAAGGCCGAGAACATGTCAAAAGTCAGCAGGTGCATTCGACTATGGACATGTTTAGATTTGACTTTAATAGACTGTTTGATTTAGCCTATTGCAATCTATGTGATCCTTCAATACTTCAATCTCAATTAGAATGCTTTGATAATATTCTATAAACTCTGAATTTAGGTGTCAGAGAGAATAACTTGAATTGGTTACCTTCCAAGTATAATATATTTTCGGTGAAGGCGGCTTACAGTTTATTAAATGATAGAAGTCTTCGCAATCCCTTTTATACATGTCTGTGGAAAAGCAATACCTTATTGAAAATCAAGCTTTTTTCTTGATTAGTTATTAAAAATAAAAATTTAACAAAGAATAATCTGATCAAGAGAGGTTGGTTAGGTTCCTCCCTTTGCATTTTTTGCTCTGCACACATTGAGAGCAATAACCATCTGTTTTTAAACTGCATATTTGTCAGGAGTGTCTGGTGATTTTTTCTGACTTCTGATTTATACCCTGGTTTTTTTCGAGTTGCAGATTTGTTTCAGTCTTCTCCTCATCTAAAATTTGAATTATCATTTCTTGGTTGGATCTTTTTACTTCAAATCATTCTCTGGTTGATTTGGAAAGAAAGGAATAATAGGATTTTTCGTAATACTATTAGATCATATACTTTTGTCATACATGATATTATTTCACTAATACATTTTTAGGTAGAAACGTTTGTTTCAGGCTTCGAAAAGGATGAAATGCTGCAATACACCTCTGATATGGCTGCACAAATGGTGGAACCTTCCATCCCTTCTTCTATCCCTTCATCCTCAAGAAACCTTCCTGAAGAGGATTCTCAGAATAATTTGGAGAATCTTGATGTATGAAAAAGTCATGTATTTTTATGGAACTATCTCTAATTGTAACATTTAATGGTACTTCTTTGTTTGGTAGTTATAATTCTGATACATTTAAAGATGGTTCCATGGTCCGAGGTACTGTATAATTTTGACATGACAATGTTCTTATTTGACGTCTTTTGCCTTTGAAATAAAAATTCTTAAACCGTTGTCCAAAAAAAACAAGTGCATTCGACTGCCTGTAGTTACTTAGTCTAGTAATGAAGTTTCTTTGTAGTTGTAAGAGAAATCAGAAGTACGACACCTACAACATATATATGGTCATGACAGTGAGGACACAATATATTCATACTTCCTCAAGGGAAAAAAAATGCAGTATATTCATACAGTAATAAAACATGCTGATCCAAATAAAACAAAACATGTCGATGACCCGATGACCAGTGAAAGCGGGATAAGTCTACATTAGTGTTGTTAAATTTGCAGAAAAGGGAGTTAGATGGATTTCAATGATCATGCAAATCGTGATTCTTGGGAAAAAGGATCAGATAAAGGGAAAGACAAGAAAATGAAAAATCTGAAACGTTTTTCATTTACAACCTGCTCACGACTCCTGTCCCCTGCTATCTTTCTTGCTTCTCTAATAATTTCATTTTACAACCTGTAAACATCATCAAACCCTGAAAACACTCTCTTATCCTCTTTCTCTGTCTTCCAAGTTCCATCTCTTTTCATTCTTTCACTTTCTAACTCTACATCCCACAAACCAAAACGGAATCACCGTCATCACTTCATCACACTCACCCCCAAAAAAAAAACAAAAACAAAAACAAAACCCACATAACTACGAATCGCAATAATTTACATTTACAAATTCCCCAAAGAGAAAAAGAACGAAAAAATAAAGAAAAACCAAATGAATTACTGCTTGGGCTGTTTCTTGTCGACGGCCATGATCGACCTCCCAACCTTCTCCTCAAGAACCCTGACAATCTCGGCCATCGAAGGCCTCAAGCTCGGCTGCTCCCCCACACACCTCGTCACCACCTCGGCCACCGCCACCGCCTCCGCCGCCTCAAACCCCCCACCCAACCTCCCATCCACCATCTCCCCCACCCTCGTCTCCGCCTCCCGCAAAACCTCCGCCATCTCCTTCGTCAGCATCCTCCCCTTCTCCTCACAGAACGCCTCCTTCCCCGTCACCAACTCGAGCAACACGACCCCGAAGCTATACACGTCGGACTTCTTGGACGTCATCCCGGTGCGGAGGTAGTGCGGGTCGGAGTACCCGGGGGACCCAACGATGGCGCGGCGGCCGCGGACGACGGTGGAGGAGAAGCCGAGCTTGGCAGACCCGAAGTCGCAGAGCTTGGCCCGGCGGTCGGAGTCGAGGAGCACGTTGGCGGGCTTGAGATCGCAGTGGATTATCTGGAGGTCGCAGCACTCGTGGAGGTACGCAACCGCCGTCGCAAGGTCGTGCGCGATCGCCATTCGCTCGGACCAAGTCAGAACTCCTCCTTCGCCGCCGCTTCCGTGCAGTCTGTCGTGGAGCGTACCGTTCGGGACGTACTCGAACACCAGGGCTCCGTCGTCTACGGGGAGGAGAAGAACCCATTAGCGAAAGCACTAGAAGAAAGTTTGTTGTTCTCTTGCCCGAAATAAATCTGGATTTTGGGAGTTGAGTTGGGTACCTCCGTGATCGTCGCAGTACCCGAGGAGGCGGACGACGTGGTGATGGTGGCGGAGCTTGAGGAGGACCTCGAGCTCCTGCTTGAAGGCGACGTGGAGTCGCTCGCTTTCACGGTGGACCTTGACGGCGACGAGGGAGGAGGAATTGTCCGGGAGCTTGCCTAGATAGACTGTGCTGAATCCTCCCTCTCCGATCACCGGCGTCGAGAAGTTCTCCGTCAAGGTCTCGATCTCGATCCACTTGTACTTCTTCACACCAGCAGGAACCTCCGTAGTACCAACATGGGCGACTTTGGCAAGACCACTCTCCAAGTCCTCTTCCTTAGTTGGAGCGCGGCGGGGGGAGTAGGCGGCGATGAAGAATGCGACGGCGAGAAGCAGGAGGAGGACGGAGACCACCACCATACTGAGAAACAAGACCTCCATTGCTGTTCTTGAGGTTGACTGGTACACTGGTGGTGGTGGTGGTGGCGGTGGAGAATTGGGTTGGATTCTAAGCACACAAGAGGAGCAACATGTCTGCCACGGCCGGGTTTTTGCTGGTCTTGTATTTATAGCAAAGGAGTAGTTTTCTATTTTTCCATTTTCCAGGTGTTTAATAATTGCTACTTGGGATGGGTGGACTGAGCGGTTTCTGGGAATTCGGGTTGGAAACGGTGCCGACGTGTCCGGGTCTTACGAGTCGGACACGGCGGACTCGGAAGCGGGGAGGAGTGATTAGTTCGGTGATTAAATGGGTCAATGATTTGTTGACTGTGGTGGGGCTTATCGGTATGATGCCACTACTTCAGCTGTTTTTGGATCCGAGTAAAGTAATGAGGTTAGTTAGTTTACTCTTATCTCTTCTCTTTTTTTTTGTTAACGGTTGAGATAGATAGTTATTATTTCTTCGGCTCAAATGTCAGATAAAAAATATTGTCTTAAGTAATATTACAAATCCATAGACTATTCAGTCACAAAATCCATCAAAAATTAGTCACAAAAATGAGGCAGTAAAAGTATTACATCAAAAATTCTCAGCAACTGCAAGCTGCATAGTATCAATTAACCAGAAGTTAATCACGCATGGGAAGAGCAGGAGTTCCAGAATCATACTCCATCTCACATTGGGGATTGCTGGGAGCCAATAAACTATACTCCACAATTCTGTTATGCTGATAAGATGGTATTGTCCGTGTATTTTCACTTTTTTCGAAACCTGTAGCCAAATAGTCTACCCAACAGTAAAACAATGAAGAGATATCATTGGTAATCATTCCAAATCAACCAGAAGATGATTTGAAAAACCTATTGTTCCTTTCATTCCAAATCAACCAAAGAATGATTTGAAATAACAATGTCCAACTAGAATAAAATAGATCAATTTTAAGATGGAAAGTAGACAGAAATAAATCAGTAACACAAAAGTAACCAAGATTAACAGGGGATGTCAGGAGAGCAAATCTCGAAAGGTCTAGTGTCAAGGCATGTCATATTTCCCACTTTTTCAGCACAGCCTTTTTCTCTTTCACACGGTAAGGCAGGACATGAAGGATAATAAATATGATTTGACTCGCCACTATTCATGAGGGATACAGAATGACACCCGTCAGAATAAATCGTGGGAAAATTATGCCCCCACCCAAGAAAAACTCCATTATCCACATTATAGTCATTGGAACACGAATAACTAGAGCCACGATTTAATTCACTAGTGGGGTAGATAAATAATGCGGAATAGATGGAGGATAATAGGCAGTGTAATTCCACACTGTATCAAGAGTGTTTTCTGCAAAGACTGTATGCGTGTCAGTGCATAGGAATTCCCGCCTTAGCCGGTTGCCGGAACAGGAGTTCCGGCAAGAGCCTACCGCCCTATTGAAGGTAAGAAATCATGACTCTAGAGATACAAAGGCAAAAGTCTCCCCATACCCAGACCGGAGGCCAGAGGAGCCGGAAGGGGTAAGAAACACCCTTCAGATACATTGGCAAAAATCTCCCCCATACTCAGACCACGGACATCATCACAAGCATAACTTAGAGATTTTCCGGGCAAATCACAAATATTATCAGTTCTAACATCATCGTCACAAGGAAGACTGGAACCAACCCTAGATTCTCTAGTATTTCTCCCAAGGTCTGATGTAAGTGAAGCCTATAATTTTTTGGATTTCTAATAGAGCGATCCGACACTATTTCATCAAACACATAATATGATCGAAGATTAATAAATCGACCATAAATGAGAACCTTATATCAAAAGATAGAGTCCACAGAGATATTAGGGTAAAATCTGTAAAGAAGCAGTAGTTTGGGGAAATATACCGCAGAGATGCACATGTAAACAAATCTTTCCGTATCACTTCAGAAAATCACAAATCCAGTCGACAAAGTGTCGAGAGAGCCAAAGAGGACAGGCACAGAACTAACAGGCTCAGAGGATTACCTCGCCGGAGCCATTTACCTGGCCCTCGCAGTGCCTTCCGGAGCGATCTTGCTGTCTGTGGCTTGAAGCAAAAGATACAGCCCAATAACAAAGCTTCTGTAGTTCCCCAATCGGTACTCCCCCTCGACGATCCTGATGCTCATCACGAGCCTCTCATCGTCGAGGATCTCGAGCCGCTCGCGGCTGGTGGTGGCAGGGAGGCCGGAGACGACATCGATCTCCCTGAGCAAGTGAGCAACGGACAGTCGAAGAGAGGGGGAGAGTCGAAGAGTCGAGAGCGGAAGAGGGAGAGATTGGGGGTGCCGGAGATTGCTGGAGAGCGAGAGACTGCCGAAGAGGGAGAGACTGCGGGTCAGCGGGAGCCGGAGAGTCGAGAGCGGGAGAGGGAGACGGACTGCCGACGTTGCCTGGAGAGAGTTACCCGCCGCGAGGAGAAAGTCGCCCGCCGCTAGCTACTTTTTGAGCTTTTTGCCCCATGAAAAAGATCTTCTCTTCATTTTTCGAAGTAGTAGTGGAAACCATGAACATGATCTTGACATCGAGAAACTTAGCCGAAGAGAACCTCCGTCGTCGATGAGATCTCCGGTTGAATCCGTTGCCAATGAGATGTTGGGCTGTTGCCGTCGCTAGAGTTGTTGCATTAGTTGCAAGAATATTTGTCAGGATGAGTGCTAGTACAATAGTTTAGTTTACTCTTATCTCTCTCTCTCTTTCTTCCTGCATGGTTTGGACCACATGAATGTGATTTTTGTTTTGTTTTTTCCCTTCGATGTTGGGGTTTGGATGTATGTCTTGGATTTGTGTTGTGTGTTGTGAACAGCGCCGAGGTGATTATGTCCGGGTGCCAGCGCAGAAGCCAGAAGCGATTTCCATTAAATGATTAAATCCCAAGCATGCACGAGAGCTACACTAGGTGTTGATCGCTGTATCTGTTTGTGGAATATTAATGATGGACTATTTCAAAATCGACTGGATGATAAAGAAATAATATTTGTCTACTAGAAAGCTAAAAAAAATTTAAAAAAAAATAAAAAAAGTTTGCAAGACTGAATTTTTCCCGATTTTTTAGATATAGACCTATTTATACAATAAATAATAATAATCTTGTCATACAATTTTGGATTGTGAATAAGATCGGATGATTACGACGGAGCCACCACAAAAACTATTTCTATTAAATTACAAGCATGCATGAGCTACAGTGAGTGTAAGTATGGCCATGAAACCCATTGTTTTCTAGTTCAAGACTTATATTTAACAGAAACCTGTTTTTGAAAGTTTTTTTTTTTTTTTTAAGTATCAGATCCGTCTTTGAAAGTGGACTTGTATCTATATGCGGTTTTACAGTAGGTGACCACATGGTTTTCAGCACTAAATATTGATTATTATAGCGGCTTGCTCAATCATCTTCTCTTGACTTTTCTGTTCCTTGAAATGCAATAAATGAAGAAGCAACCTCCATGGGTTCCATGGCCAAAAAAAAAACCTCCATGGATTCCTCTTCCACCAGTGATTGACCCAAGCAATATTCTATCAATGTTGTCACCTTACAACAAAATGAACTTTCCCTTTCATCTATGCAAGTTTATAGTATTTGTGACGAGCTAGCTTTTAATCAAATATTTATATCCATCATGGTTATAAGTCAAACTTAGGATACGAATGAAATGTAAACGAACACCGACAAGTAATTACCTTCTTGCGCTAGTTCATGCTGCTACGATAGAGTCCTCCCAAGCTGTCCTGTACATAGAGAGACTTCGAAGACCACTAGACCAGAAAACACTCATGGTCAGTGGTTACACATGAAAAAACTAGCCTACCAAGAATTCTAATGTTTGGTATACTGAAGTTGTTGGTACCGGAATGGAATGAAAAATGTGAAGTAGAATGAATTTCTAATGTTTGGTATAAAAATAACTTTAGAATAGTTAATTCCTTGAGAATAAATCTTTCATTGAGTATGAGAATTTCAGTTCTTTTCAAGAAATAAAGAATTTGATTTTCATTTCATTGGAAATTAAAAAAAATAAAAACAATAATCCAACAAGACTTCCTCCTCCACCCTGTTCCTCCTTCTTCGCGAAGAGATCCAAACTTCCCGTAGTGCACTCGAAGGTGAAGAGATCCAATGGATCTCAGCATAGGAAGGGGTGGAGTCGGATTGCTCCTACTGAAATCTCTCGAGGTTGAGGATTTGAAGGGTGTGGGCGAGGGTGGAGGAAAGGAAGGAGAGAAGCGAAGGAGGAGGAGGAGGGAGATGGAGATGGCTTCTTGGAGTTGGAGGTGATAGATGAGGTCGAGGTCAGAGTCGATAGTGGTGGCGTGCGGTTGTCAGCTCGTCGCTGTTGCCAAAAGACCAAGGTTTCGATGTCGACATCATCCATGGTAGAGGGGAGAGGAAAGAGTAGGGTTTTGGACTTTCCGGTGGAGAATCAATGATCTCCGTTGTCACTCCTCTGCTCGTGCGCATCAAGCGTTTTCTTCTTTTTCTTCTCTTTGTAATTCCTTCTGCCACCAATCCTTTGCTCTCTCACTCCGAAGCAAGCCTCTCTCTCCGCCGCCATTCCTCGATCCATCCCTCAGATCAGGAGAGAAGGGTCGAGGAGAAAGTAGATGATGTTATGTTCGTCGACCAATAAGAAATTTCACTTGAATTACATATCAAACACAGAAATAAAATAAAATAATTCTATTTCATATTCCATTCCACAATTCATTCTATTCCTATTTAATTTTCATCCAAACGTTTCTAACACTAACTAAATACATGGATAGGCAACACGATGTGTGTATCCAATAAGACAATGTCTCTCCATGGAAAGGTACGTACGTAGGCGTGGAGCGGAAAGGAAGGAAGAAGGTTAGATACCACGTCTCCTTCCAAACATCACTCTGGAGAAAAAACTAGTTTCCATAGAATAAATAAATCTGGAGGAAGAAGAAACGCCGAAACAGCACGCACGAGTTTATTAAGTGGTCTGAAGAGCTCGAATGGGTCCCTGCTTGGAGAAGGAATGAGCATGACATCCCAACAGCCACTGCTGCTGAGATGCACTTCTCATCTAATCCTTTAGCGGCCGGTCCTTGCTCTCCACCGACGGGGGGTACGTGTGCGCTTGTCTTTTGCTCGTTTGCGCCGGAGCCTTTGTTGACTGCCCCGTGCACGTATCGTCCAGCGTTCTTTTTTAGTAATTCTCTGCGTACCATATCGTTGGGGCGTACGTACGCGAAAAGGCCAGGATGCAGGACCAGTTCCATACGTACGCGTAACTAATTTAGAACCAATAATTGTGAGAGCAGGGGGATATACGCATGCAGGGAGGATTTGGTGGGAGGGAGAATTGAGGCTCTTACCAGTGCTTGGGCCTGACTTTTCAAGAGTTGCACTCACGTGGCATCCGCTGCCCAATCTATCGCTGTGCATGTGCCACACGTTCAAGTCAAGGGGAATTATGTATATTACAAGCTGTAGACATGGAAATCGGATCCGATCGGATCGACCTGCCTGGACTTGGATCGGGCCAAGTCGGCCCGTCGGTTGGTCCCGATCGGGCCTGTTGCAACAAACCATGGGTCCGACACGGCTCATGGCGAACATGTGGGTCGGATTTACGGGCCAACGGGTTGGGCCGGTCCATCGGACCTAAAAAAAAAATTTTTATTAATACTTTTTTTTTTGAAATACAATTATTATTTTTACATTTTTACATAAAAAATACAAAAGATATTTACATCATTTGTTTTACATTTTTCTTCAATTTTTACATCAAGAATTATTCTTTTGGGGAGTCTGTTCTGCTTGTTGAAGTTGATGTCGCATTATCGTCTTCTTCTGATTCAGACTTCAAGCTCAAACCTTGAAAACGATCAATCGCATCGTACCAATCTTTTAAGCAGACGGAGGCTTCTACAGACTTCTCTGATAATCTACATCTTTTATCATTTAATACTCTTT
>JAMKQA010032238.1:0-10277 GCA_024699735.1 Posidonia australis
TAAATGCACAAATTCCCATGGGACCTATATCTCGTGAGGGAGTTAAAATGTTAGGTCTAGAAAGAGAGTGAGCAGCAAAAAATACACAAGACCTAGGAGCAAAAAAAAAAGGGAAGACAAGTAGCAGATAGAAGCTGAGCTCCACCGAGAGAGGCATGTAAGCATCCTTACTCCTACCTTTTATCTTGGAGAGGAGTAGAAGCACACACTTATTAAGCCAAATGATCAAAGGGACTAGCCACCCCTCCAGCACAACAGAAGTAGCAGCCACCCTCCTCAGCATAAGTGTTTATTACCTTCAAGCGGGAGTAGGGTCTGTTAGCATGCCTATGAGGGAGAAAAGAAAAATGAATCCTCAAAAGAGTAGGTATAGGACCCTAAGCATTTGGCGTGAGGCCCATAAATCTGAAGGAGAGTCACCAATAACCTAAGTGCTTAGGTTAGTATCACGTGAGTCGAGGACAGTGTCACCTCCCTTCGTAGGCAAAACAGGCTTCCTTGGCGCTGAGGGCATCAATGTATCAGTTAGCCATTTCTCTGCATTTGCACAACATTATTTGCTTTTGTAAAGCATTATTACTCGCATTTTGACCAGGGGCATGTCAGCTGCCTTATGGGTCGTGTCAGCATTTAGCCAGAACGCATTTTTAAGTATCATTCGCATTTCGACTAGGAGCATGTTAGCTGCCTTATGAGTCGTATAAGCATTTAGCATATATCGCATTCACTTTGCAAGGCATTTTGCTCATATTATGACCAGGGGCATGTCAGCTGTCTTATTGGTCATGGTCTAAGCAAGCGGGCATTCAGCCAGAGGGGCATGATAGTCACTTCTTTTATTTAGAGGAATTTGAAATCAGAGACATATCCTGTCTAGCAGATATGAGCTTGCAAGAAACAATAAATAATGCAAAACAACACCAATGTTATTATGACAGGAATACAAGCATCCAATCAAGTCGAGGCCTCTTTGAGCTGCTAGCCTCCTTGCTATCGCTGCCACCAGATGGACCCTTGCTCGAGGTCCATGTCTATCTGATCTCCACCTCATACCTGGCTGTGCAGCCCGAGCCTTTGACAAAAGCAAAAAGAGAAGACCTGGTGCCATCGCTCATCAGTCGGGCCAGCCTAGCAGTGGAAGCGTTGGAGCCTGCTACATGCTTTTTCAGCTAATCCGGGCAGGGGCTCTGCTTTATGGAATCCTGGCAGAAGCCGAACTGGCGAAGAACCCAGACAGGATGGTACTCCACACCTCCAGAAAATCCAGGGAGGACCACGAGTCGCATATCCATGATGTTGAAGAAGGTAGTGAAGTTCTGTGATGCAGGAGATATGATGCACCATGTCACAGAATCTACATCGAGATTCCGCAGCTTTTCACACAATTCTGGCACCCCCGGAAGCGCCCTCGAGTGATGGGTACGGCTGTAGGCCTCAAAGGCACAGGGCCAGGGACGCGGGATCTTCACCCCCATGTGAGCAGCAAACCAAACCTGACAAAAAAGGGTTTATGGTCAACTAAAGCACAGTAGGATGTTATATATGGTAAGATAATCAGCTTACCTGCACCAGAGCACCACATCCATAGAAGTGGCGAGAGCGCCTCGAGGCCCGGTCTAAGCCCACAAAAGTCTCAGCAAGCAGAACCGGAGCTAGATCAATTTCACGAGCCGTTACAGCCCAGGCTATCTCGGCCACCTAAGCGGCCACAATTGTCCAGCCATGGCTAAAAATCAGCTCCTCGAAGAAGCGCAACACGAAGCAGAAAAGCCACAGAGGGTTCGAAGAACGAGCGACAAGGATTCTGTCAAAATAATCCAGACGTATCATAGGGGCAAAGCCGTCCCGGTAGATGATGCTTTTCTCGCATTCTTCCTTGGCAACGCCCGTAAGGCGGCTCACTACATGAACATAGCTGTTGTGGCAGAAGAATACGGAGGGAGACAAGAATGGCGATAGGCCGCAGATTTGCCTGACTTCCTCCAGAGTGATAGTCATTTCCACCTGCCCGAAGCGGAATACGTGCAGAGCTAGCTCCCAGAAACGGGCCATGGCATATAGCAGGTGTCAATTTACCTCTACTTTGGCAATACTGAGGAGGGAAGATGATATGCCCCAGGTCATCAGTCGTTCTCGATCAGTCTGCGTCAATCCAGCCGCGCAGAGCATTCAAGCAAAATTTCGGGGTTTCCATGGTTGGATAGCCCTGCCAACATCAGCCATGGCAGTAAAAAAATAAAATAAAATCAAACATGAGGGTACATGAAATCCTGTTCGTAGGACATAGAATTGCAAAAGGACCAAGGAAATCTGCTAATATAAAGCAAATGCAATACAAAAAAATCTCAGCCAAAGCGGCCATGCAAAACAGAAATCTGTCATCCTGGTACAGTACAGACGAAGGGCTGTAAAAATTTGTAGCAACACTGGAAGCACAAATACAGATAATCTGCTGAATCAAAAGAGGAAAAGTGTGCAAAATAGCATAAAAAAATTCATAATACAATACATAACCTGCAAAAAGCTAGCAAAGATGATAGAAAGCTTGATTAAATCTAGCAGAATATAGCTACAGAGGATCATGCAATAGAAATCTGCATAAAGCAAAATTTGCATGAAAAAAAACAGCAAAAATTTGATAGTAAATCATACCATGGTACGCGTCCGTGCTTGGGAATGGAGTTGCTGTAGCAAAAATCGAGATCTGTTGTGTTCTTCTTCACGAGAGGCGGCGAATTTTCTCGCAAAAAACGAGAATTTTATAAGGAATCAGCAGGGACTCGCACCAGGAAAGGAAACAAAACTTGCCATTTCTAGGGACGCACTTATGTCGCACAGAAAACACACTCACATAGCCACCGCACCTAGGCGGCGCACCAAGGTGGCGCACATAAGTGATGCCCAGCAAAACAGGAATTCTGCAGCATCAATTCAGATTATTTACCTCGCCAAATCGGCGCCATTTTTGCTTGATCCAGCATGGGGTACCTGTTTGCATACACCCTGTAGTTACAAAAACCCCGAAGGGCACATCACAGAATCTGAGGATATCTTATACATTTTCAAAAATGTTATACAGTTTTTTACAGAATTTTCAGCAAAATTACAGAAAGAAAGATCACTCCTCCTCAGAGTCTTCCTCATCATCCGCCGCCTTTTGGAAATACTCGACCAAGGTCCTGTTATCTACCCGAGTAAGTCGGCGCGACCATTGAGCAGCAGCGGCAACCTGAGAACGAGGAGCCGAGTTGAGAACTGCCTGGGTGACCTCGGTGTCGGAACGGTCCTCCTCAGACGCTTCCCTGGTGAAGTCCCCGCTGGTGTCTACATTCGCCCTCTCGGTAGGGAAATTTGGTTGCTAAAGCAAACTAATGTTAGCAAGGGGAATTTTTAAGTAGCAGTAGTAGTACCAGAAGAGAGAAGCATACCCGGATAATGTTGTGCCAGCGCAGTTCCTGCAAAAACAGCGGAAGCATCAGACATGTTCAGTATGGCAGTTTGCAAAATACAAATCTTACCCACTTCCGGCATATGTCAGCATAGAAGGCTCCAAATTGCTCCTCGATGCCCTGTGCATTATAGCAAGTATCAAATTATCATAGTTCATGCAAGCAAAGGAAAGCAAAGTGGAAAGAGAAATTCTGTACCTGAGCCCAGCTAGACGCATACCACATCCCACGCTGGCTATCCCGCACAGCCTCCTCGAATAGGTACGACTTCCCTACACGCCGGTACCAAGCAAGGTAGTCTGTAGTTGACTTCTCGAAGGACGTGCCTATCCTGAGAAGCCATGGCAACTGCATGCCGACGCCTAGCAGCCAAGCGAGTTGTAGCCAGGAGGTCCATGTTAGCAGGAGGAGGGGTAGGAATGCAGAATACATCAGAGAACTGATGCCGCACACGCCCTGGGAGATAGAGGGCCGACTTCTTCATACAATAGAATCTCACCTGTTTGTCCCTCAAAACGCGGCCAGAGTTCAGGGGAGCCCAGTTGTAGCCGTCATATCGAGCAAATGGGAGTAGGTGGACCTGTTGCAGAAATAGAAATTGTAAGCAAAGAAAATACAAGCATGCAGAATTAGAGATAAAGGGCAGAAGAGACTCACATCCTCGAGTTCTACCAGGTCTGGCAGATACCGGTAGGACTCATAGCTAAACACCCCAGCAGCGGCCTGGTGATCAGGCTCGACCCACTAGCGGGGAAGGGGTAGGAGCTCATCACGCAGGCGGCCATAGTAATGCCCACTGGTGATGTGCTCCATGATCCAGTACTGTAAATGCAAGCACAAGTCAGTCTATCAAATATCAAGCATAAGAGTTCATTTATTTTGCCAAATACCAGAAGCAAATACTTACAGTCAGCAGAGGGTAAAGCCCCACGTAAGAGCGGCGCTCGAGCTTCACCACATTGTCGAGCCCGCAGACCAGCCATGTGTAACTAGCACCAGCCCAGTCATAATGATCCAGGTGCTCCAGGTTGGTCAAGTATGCAATCCAGTCAGCATGGATACAGTAGGCCGACGAATCGCAGAAGATCAAGGCTAGCAGCTCCAATAGAAAATGCCTCAGTACAAAATCTGCTTCCTCACTTCCAGGCCGAGGGTTGGGCCAGAACTAGTCCCATTCCCTTAACCACCCCACTGTGATCATATGCTTCCCCCTAGGCGGCTTAGGAGGAATATGGCCAAGATGCGCAGGCGCAAAGTGAAAGCCGTGGGTGGTCTCGCCAATAATGGGCTCGTCACCAAAAGGTAGGCCCGTCAGCAGAGCCCACTGATCGGGCAGAACAGTCAGCTCACTGAATGGAAAGTGGAAGGAGTGTGTCTCGAACCTCCACCATTCCACCGTGGCCCGGAAGCAGTTGTAGTGGCCGTGGATGGTTGGAAGACGCAGCAAACTACCAAACGGAGTCTGGTGATGGAGAAAATCCTGCAGAAACTTCAACAGACGGTGGAAATGCTCGAGCATCGGACCCCAGTGGCACCGCATGATCCGATTTGCATCCCCTTCCTGAAACATCAAGCACATAATGTAAACCAGGTCAGAACCAAAAAGCACAAGGCAGAAAGCAGAAAGCAATTTATTTAGTACATCAAAGCAAACAGTTACCTCAAACTCGGGGCTCTCACAGATGTGACGGTCACTCAGCAGCCACCCCTCGATGTTTCCAGACTCTTGGAAATGCAGGTGTCAGAATATCAGACTTAAATACTTTTCCATTCAATTTAAGCTTACCTCAACAGAGATAGCGGGCGTCGAGCTACCAGAGGCCGGCGACCCCGAGGAACTGCCTCCTCGTCCGGAACGAGAGCTAGAAGGCATGCCCCCAAAGACTGTGGGGTTCCCACCTCAGGAACCAAATCATCCTGCAGAAAGTCAAACAGCAGCAAGAGGCGCGATAAGGTGCAAAGCGTCGAAATCAGAATGTGGCATTACAGTTACTGGCAAAATGGCTAAATATTGGGCATAAGCAATAGCAAATCAATATTAGATGGTTATGAATCAAGCAGTTCAATGCAAAGCTATCGACAGAAGAAATTAGAAATTAAATGCGAGCAATGGCAGTATGTGCAAGCCAAGCAGCCACCATCACTGGCAGCCTGGAGCATCACCAGTAGCCCGGAACGCCACTAGCAGCCGGCGCCTTCCTTTGGCGTGCCTGCACTCCCCAATCCATCCGCAACCGCACGGCCAGCCCACCGGAGCCCACAACCGCACGACCAGTTAGAGCCGGAGCCCGCGACCGCATAGCCTCAAGAGCAGCTAGCAGCCCGCGCAGAAGCCCTAGCCGCTGCACTCCGAAGCTCGCAACTGCAACCCGAACTCGCCACTCCGCCGCCGCCAGCCATGCAGAATGAGGCTTGCCACTCCAGGTCCGGCGAGGACCACCCACCGTCGGTCACTCGCAGCAAAAAGTAGAGCGTACGCAAGCAAAAGAAATGGGGAAGAGGAATCGGAGCTTACCCTCGTCGGCGAGCCGCAGTCCAGCCAGTCCTGCAGCGTTTGGTCCATGCCGCCGCCGATCGAGACACCGCTGCAACCACCCCGCACCACGCCGACGCGCCTCCCGTGCGCACCAGCCAGGAGCACCCTCTCCGCGCACACCACGCGCACCGCCTCTGCAAGGATAGGAAACCACCACCGCCGCTACAAGAGGAGAAGGAGAGGAGGACGCAACCTCTCGCGTGCGGAAGGAAGGAGGTGAAGAGACGTGGGCTTCAGTTGGAGGGAGGAAAGAAATTTTCTTTTCCTTCGTGAATTTTATAATGCCTGGAAGAAAAATAAAGTGCATCAATGTGATCAAGCAGCATGCAACTCCTTGGCATTGCCATGCAGTCCCAAGTAGCAAACAAGAATTTTGGTAGTTATGGCAGTTGGCCAGTGGGGCCCGCGTGAGGAACAAGTCAGAGTGCAAAATGCAAATGACTGAGACAATTGCATTCTGGCCCTTATCATCTCACAGTTCAAACATCAAATGCAGAATGTGCAGTATCAGCAATATGGCAGTTAAATGCACCGCGTGGGTAATTTGCAGAAAACCCACTTGCATTTTGAAAAATTGTAAATCAGTCCTGGAAGGACGCAGAAAAGTTTATTTCAGAGCAGACATCTGTCAGCATGCAGCAAAATCTTAAATGTCACCGCACAGTCGCAACATAGCAATCAGAAGCAGTCTGGTTGGGTAATTTGCAAAAAAACCAAAAAGCTGAGGATATTTGCACGCAGGTCCTCACCCTTACAAGCAATGTGAAGAATCATAGCGAACAAGAGAACTGAGCGTGCATCTCGACAAGAGTGCCAGCCTCTGCACCGCAACCTCAACCATCAGCTCATTGCAGTTCCTTCCAGGGGAGTAATCCTAGAGTTATCGCCTTGCTTTCCGGGATCTCATCTTGAGCGGATAAGACCCGTCTGCCCCTTTGGATTTCCGTGGGTGCGGAATCCAGCTTCCTGACTTTGACCGGGCGGTCAAGGTCCTTTGCCCCTTGCCTTTACTAGGCTTTCTTGACTTTGACCGTGCAATCATGGTCCTTTTCCCCTTGCCTTTACTAGGCTTACCTGACTTTGACCGGGCGATCATAGGCCTTTGCCCCTTTGGATTTCCGCAGGCGCAGAATCCAGCTTTCCTGACTTTGACTGGCCGGTCATTGTCCTTTGCCCCTTTGGATTTCCGTAGGCGCGGAATCCAGCTTGCTTGACTTTGACCGGGCAGTCAGGGTCGTGTGCCCCCTTTGGATTTTCGCGGGCGCGGAATCCAACTTCTTGGCTTTGACCGGGCGGTCATTGTCCTTTGCCTTTCCTAGGCTTTCCTTGGCTTTAACCGGGCAGTTAAAGTCCTTGGTCTCTCGGATTTCTTTGGGCAAGAAATCCTGTGGCTTGACCTTTTGACCCGATGGTCAAGGTCCTGGCCCCTTTCTCAGATTTCTTTGGGCAGCAAATCCCATGGCTCGACCTTTTGACCCGATGGTCAAGGTCCTAGCCCTTTCTCGGATTTCCTAGGGCAGGAAATCCTGTGGCTCGACCTTTTGACCCGATGGTCAAGGTCCTAGCCCTTTTCTCGGATTTCCCCGGGCAGGAAATCCAGCTGTGCGACCTTCTGACCAGGCGGTGAAGGTCCTTTTTCTAGATTTTCGCGGGCGCGGAATCTAGTTGTTTGGTCTCTGACCGGGCGGTCAGGGTCCTCTTTTTTCTTTTCTTTCCAAGATTTCCCGCGGGCGCAGAATCTAGTTGTTGGACTTTCTGACCGGGCGGTCAGGGTCCTTTTGGTTTTCCTTTTTTGAGTTTTCGCGGGCGCGAAATCTCTTTATTCTATTTGGTCTGTGCGGACCAAGCCCTGCTTCATTTGACAAATTATCCATTTGTCATGCCCCCCCTTTTTCTTTTTCTCGGACTGGTACCACCAACTACTCGGTTGACAACTGTCACGTTGTCAGGTGGCCAGGGTTGACAAGGCTTGTTTGGCTTGTCATATCCCGTCTCTTTGGATGATAACCTCATAATCTGGCTGATGAGTCTGACAACTTATCACATTGTTTTCTTGTGTTTTAAGCATTAGCATTAATTTTGCATCGGCTTCGCGTCGGCTCTTGCATTTGCATCCTGCATTAGCATTGCATTCCCAACACGTAGACCAGTAGGTGCATGCATCTTGCATTTGCATTTGCATTTGGCAACAAGTCATGACCTTCCGGTGCATCCACCGGGTAAGTGACTTATCGCCTACAGCAAACGCCATCCCTCTGCAACCTCAAAATGGGGGTATCTTGTCAACCTTGAGCATCGGTCTTTGTTCCCTTCGTCCCTCGACCTCGGTCACGGAGGGGCATCTGTAGACACCCCAATTTTGAGGTAGTTCATTGATAAGGCCTCATTTTTTGCTTTGGATATGGCTGACCTTTAGACCAATCCCTAAGCCTACAGCCCAGTTAGAAAACCAGACCAATAAGGGAGAACACCAACCCAGCACACCTAGCTAGCACACCAACTCAGCACACTTAGCTAGCACATCAACCTAGCACACAAACCTAACGCACATCCCTAGCACACATAAGTGGCGCACCTAGCCAGCGCACCTCCCTGGCGCACAGGGCTGCGACCGCTGGCTTTCCGTCTTCCTTGGCTGTTACCTCCAGCAGCGACTGTGCCATGGAATATTCCAGGCTCTTCGTCTGCGAGGCCCTCCATTTACCCGTAACTCACCTCTGAGAGCCCCTTATAAAAGGACCCTCATAGGCATCGTTTTCATGGGACGAAAAGAGAAACAAAATCCAGAGAGCTGAGAATTCTGAGTAGAATCCTTGCACCCAGCCGTTTTCCACTCCAAAACCCAACCTTTGCACGAATTGTTCCATCAACCCAACAGCGTATTTTCACCCTTGGAGCATCCCCTTGCGTCCTGAAGCCTTCCAAAGCAACGAGGTTTTCTTATCCGTGATATTGCAAGAGGAACACATCGAGAGGTAGGCTCTCTACCTCCTCTATGCTTTCTCCTAGATTTCATGTTAAAATTTAGTAAAAGCATGTTTAAAAGCCTATGAATGATCTGTTTTGTTCCATGTTTTCGATGCTTATATGATAACATGCTCGCTTTCTTTGCAAATGATCTCCATGCTAATTCATGTTTGCATTTCTAGCATGAGATCGGCATAAGCATAAGTTTTATCGTTTTCTTGCACATAACACCTTGCCATGCACCCATATCTGCCCGTTGCACATAAAAGCATGCACACCTGATCATCGTATTTACATGTTTTGATCTCGCTGGTTCTTGAATGTCTTTTTCATGCATGAACCCATCATTTATTTCGATCTCAAATGCTTTGTTTTCATGACGGTCATTGATCCTGCACTTGCATCATATGTTTCCCAGTTTTATCATGGCATGAGCCTTTTAGCACTTGCATGAATCCTCCTTGCATCTCTGTCGAGTGGGACCTAGATCTAGTTATAGTCTGATCCAGATTCCGTGGGACGCACCAATCAGGCACACTCTACCCGCGCACTAGTCTGACGCACTCTATAGGCGTGCCAGACTGGCTAGAGATCAGAGCACCTGCATTTTTATGTCACTGTTTGCATGGTTTTATCGCAGGGTTTTAAGCTTGTTTCTTTCTGATTGGATTCTCTGATTTATCAGGATATCACCTGGGTGTTCTTCAACTTTCAATCAACTGCTTTCCATTTTGTTTTCTCTGCTTTGTATTCAGTTCCAGGCTGAATCTGGTAGACTGATTGCACATTACTCCTTCGTGAGAATCTGGTGCATCAGTCCATGATCCAGTGGCCGAACTAGGTCTCGCACCTTGCATATAGCTTCAGTAGGTTGGAACCTGTGTGAGGCTGTTGGCCCTTGAGCACAGGGTCCATTTGCATTTGCATTTCATGTTTTAGACGCATGTTTTTCCTGAGTTTTACTAAATGTTTTCTACAGCATGTTTCCCAGAGTGCATCCTCTGATGTTTTGCTTTGCATGGCTATCTGTTTTACCTCTGCATATTTAGCTGGCCCACCTAGACGCACATAGGTGGTGCTCCAGACTGACGCACCAGTCTGGCGCACCAAACAGGCGCAGTATCCTGTTTTCAGTAGCACACAACATGTCTTTTAGATGTTCTTGCTTGCTTTCTCAGCCCGATTTGCTTTTGGGTTTTTATCTGATTTTCTTCCTGGTTGCATTAGGAAGGCACATCCTTGTTTTCAGCAGTTTTCTCGCATCTTAGCTTGCATTTAGGCATATAGTAAGCAATGATGAGAAATCACTCAAATGATGCAACATT
>JAMKQA010032241.1:0-10629 GCA_024699735.1 Posidonia australis
GCCCATCGACCGGAGAGGGATCGCCGGAGGATCGGCAAGAAATATGGGATCCACACAGACATAATGCAAAGGGAAAGAAACAGATCCACCAATATTTCGTGGAAAAGACCCCAAAACCGATCTGAAAACCAAAGGCAAGCCGATAACATCGAAGTAACCAGAGAAACCACAATGAGAGGAAGCTAAAATTCTTGCAATCTCTGAACCAAATACTTCAATGACGGCATCGCCCAAAAAACATGAAACCATCGACTTTAAACACCACTGGGATAAAGGTTTGGAAATAAAGCAACAATCCATAAAAATATATGCATCAGTATTAACAGAAAGGCTCAAGCAAGGGGTAGAGCCAAAGAAGATCGCCAAGATGCCCAGATCTGGGCTCCTCTATGGGAGGTCTTCTCCGAGAGGAGTCAGGGAGAATAGCTAGAGAACTCCCATCATCCGACTCTGCAAGAGAAGCACAAGCCTTCCTCTTCCGATTGCCCCGAGAAGAGCGAATTGGAGGAGAAGGAGGGACAGAAGTTACCATCTGAAGTGGCGCCGCCCCATCCGCGACGCTCTCACCCAGTGCGTTCCCCAAAGCGTGTTTACACGAGCAGAGATGGTATGGATCTCGACGACCCGAAGGGAGGCGTCGCCCGACCGTAGATCTCACAGGGGGAAAGAAAAAATCAAAGGGATCGGGAAAATGGAGCACAGTATTTAGGTTATCGCCAGAGCAAGGTTTTTCGCCTCACAAGGGCCATTGTTGCTCCCACCTCAGTTGTTGCCGATCAAATTGGTGCAATTGCAATGGACATATAATTTCTTATTACTATGGCGTCTAAGTTCTTTTCTATAAAAAGGTATTATGTACGTATATAATTTCAAAGGAATGTGGCAATGCCAGATTTCATAAATCCTAGGTATCTCTCATTAGAAAGCCAAAAGAAATCTCATTATTAATCACCAAACGAGATTTCATAATTAATCCTTTCTATACAATATGAAAGCTGCATGATTTTTGAGAACTACTAACAGTAACAGGAACAGAATTTAAAATAATTAAAATAGCAAGCAAAAAAAAAAAGTAAGCAAAATAGGGTGGTAAGTATAACAATTTCTAGCTAGAAAATTAATTGAAACTTCTTGTGGAACGAAGCAGAAAATATTGCTCCAAGTAGGATATAAATTTATAATATAAGTGACCCACGTAAGGTTCTTCCATTTCTGAAATATCAAATAGCAATTCTGCCGGTTTAACATACATATAGCAATGCTGCCGTCTTCTCTTATTTGAAGAGAGAGAAACAATCGTCTGATTGTAAACACTAATTTTTTAGCATTTACATGACACAGGTTCCAGACACCTCAGAATAACAGGCACGTAGCAAGTTACGTGTCGGAATTTTACACAAAACAAATGGATTAGTAAAATTTGACAACACGAAAAATGTATTAATGCTTAGGTTAGTCGAGAACTAGATTTACTCTTTGGTTCAATACATGCATTCATCCAAAAGAATTTTTCTTAACGATGACAAAATACCCAATTGGCTAACCATGCTTACGGCTAAAAATTGAATATAAAGATTAAAATAAAGAAATTTTGCATGCTAATGATAAAACAATCATATATTTACAGGGAACTGAGAGAAGACAGATTTATTGGGCATAGCTGCCTGCATCACTCCAGTCTACATCAATTTCCATGACACCTTCAAACTAAAAGAGATATACAGACACGCTTGCATGAAGAAAAACGTGATTTCAAATGTAGTAGTAGTGGAAATATGCCACCACTATTGAATTTTATCTCCGATATTCCAGCATCTCATAAGAAAATACTCCACAACAATACTAAGGAGCTTTGAGAACTAGAAGACCTTACCATTTAATCTGATGCTGAAGCAAGTCCCTGCAACATTCTGACAATTTCTGTAGTATCCTCTAGGTAGTACTTTGCTTTGCTAGGCTTCTGCCCAACTGTGCAGGCAAACACTTCTGCAACAGGGGACAAAGAAGTTCCACCTCTCGCACTGGAAATAACCTCAAACATATCCTCATCCGACCTATCATCACCAATGCAAAGGACAAAGTCAGGAAGCATGCCTTTCTGTTGCATTGTAGCTAGGAGGCGCTCGGCCACCAAACCCTTAGTCACACCCTGCACACAGAAGATAGGATCACAAAAGTTAGTTGTGCTACACCATGAACGCACCATAATATGGGTCTACAAATAATGGGGAAACCCATCTTTCTCACCTGTGGCTTGACTTCTACAATGTGCTGTCCACTCTTCACAGAAACTGGCTCATTGGATAGAACACTTTCAAGATGATCAAGAAGTTCCTTAGCCTGGCATGAACCAAAGTCAGGATCAGCATCTTGATAATGCCAAACAAGTGCACTTTCTTTGGTCTCTATAGTTGAACCATCGGTAGTTTCAGTGTACAATTGCATCACAGGTTCGGCAATCTGTTTCCAGTCAAAGTCAACCACAGGAACGCATGTCTCCCACTCTGTGTCATGCTTTTGCCTGAAGAAAAGAACCAAAACAATTCAAATTTCCATTTTAAATGCAAATATGAAGATCAGCAGTAGACTATATATGATGTTTCCTCCATGTAACAGGTCAAATAAGGTTTCAACACTTTGCCATATTCAAATGAAATATTAACAAACAACTTAAGAATAATTTACTATCAAAGGCAAAATACAGCCTGCAAGGTTACCTAAAAAAGTATCCATGCTCTGAGGCTATTCCCATTTTTTTGCAAGATGAAAACCACTCAGTAAGGGTCATTTTGTCTCTTCCACTAACAAGGAACACGACATTTTTGGGATCCCTGGACAAACTGTTCAGAATACAAATATTTTCTGGTGTTGGCATTTTGTTGATGGATGTCTGGGGCATAATGGTACCATCATAGTCTAAGAGAATGCCTCGGTTTCTTGTTCTTTTGTAAGCAGAAACTATATGATCGATCGAAAGTTTCCTGAAGTTTGGATCAAGGGCAATGACTCTGAATCCAAGACCAAAACCAATCCCCCAGCACCTTCTCCTCACATGATCCCTGCAAGCTCTCTCCAAATCCTGCAAAAAGCTATGAGCCCAATAACCGACATCATGTGTACTAACATATTTGTAATGTTTCTCATGTCTTAGCTGCTTTTCAGAATCAGCCATCACCAAAGCCAAATCCATTGCTTCAGAAACGGATTCAATATTCCACGGATTAACCCGAATTGCTCCACTAAGTGATGGAGAACAACCAACAAATTCAGAAACCACTAACATGCTTTTCTTCTGAACCATAGAGCTAAGTTGCAAAGTCTCATCCAACTTCTCATTCCCCTGCCGACAAATGATATATTCATATGGTATAAGATTCATACCATCCCTAACTGCAGTAACAAGACAGCACTCTGCAATCACATAATAAGCAGTCCTCTCAAAAGATTGAAGGGGGCTGTCAACAAGAATAACCGGTTGATATCCCCCATGACCAAATGTCTCATTTATTCTTTTCACAGTGGAATACGTCTCAGCCTGCACCTCCTGCACATCCCTCCCTCGTCCTCGAGCAGGATTTGCAATTTGGACCAGAACAACCTTCCCCCTCCAATCAGGATGCTGTATGAGCAGTTGTTCCATAGCCAAAAGTTTTAGGCTGATTCCTTTGAATATGTCCATATCATCCACCCCAAGCAACACTGTTCGATCCTTGAACTGATCCCTCAGATGTGCAACTTTACTTTCAGTTTCAGGAAGGTTTAGCACAGACTGAAGCTGTCCCATGTGAATTCCAACAGGAAGGATTTTGATGCTCACGGTACGCCCATAATACTCAAGCCCAACATAGCCCCTTTTAGACTCATAGGAAAGTCCCAGCATTCTGCTACAACATGAAAGAAAATGCCTGGCATAATCAAAGGTGTGAAAACCAATAAGATCAGAGTTGAGAAGGGCTCTCAGAAGCTCATCCCTCACAGGAAGGGTTCTATAAATCTCCGAGGAGGGGAATGGGCTATGTAGAAAAAACCCAAGCTTCACTCTGTTGAACCGCTTTCTTAAGAAGGTTGGCAACACCATAAGATGGTAGTCATGAACCCACACAAAATCATCATCAGGGCTTATTACTTCCATTACTTTGTCAGCAAAAATTTTGTTCACAGAGACGTAAGCCTGCCAGAGAGATCGATCGAAGCGGCCACCTAGATCAGGTGAAAGTGGAAGCATGTAATGAAACAATGGCCAGAGCTGTTGCTTACAGAAACCATGATAGAATTTAGTGAACAAATCAGGAGGAAGAAAAGCAGGTACACACTTGAAAGTCTCAAGCAGTGTTTGAGAGACATCATCCTGCTCCTTCGGGTCAATCTCTTCTCTAAGACACCCAACATAAATCACTTCTACATCCTCCCCTAACCCATCCTTAAGCTGCAAAAGTAGAGAATCCTCATCCCAGCTAAAGTTCCAGCCTTCATTGTCGACTCTTCGGTGGGCACGAAGTGGAAGCTGATTTCCTACTATAATCATTCGGTCCTGCGAGATAGAGGAGGGGGCATCTGATCCAACACTGGTGCTATTCTCATCATCTAAATCAGATATTATACCAGCCACAGTCATCACCCGAGGTAGCCTCCTCCCAACACGTCCAAGGGCGGGAGGATCACCGGCAACAAGGTCCAGAAGATTAGAATATGATCTGGAGACCATTATGACAAAAAGGATCTACAGATTGAAATATACACGGATATAGGTACTGAGTAGTGCAGGCTTTAGTTCTTCAACAAGGAAATCTCACAGAATTTTCTCCTGTTCGAAGAATCATTGGTTAATAAATGCCACAATTCTATGTTTCTAAGTTGTAAGCAATCTAACATACTTGACTTTAGTTTTCTAGCATGAGTGACAGATTCCACCAGTTAAAACTACCTGAACAAAACATCAAGACCTATCAACTGCAAACAGAAAAAAATAGAATCATGAAACCCACAAGAGTGACAGGAGTAACATGAATCTTCTGAATCTACTTAAGATACTTTGACAACTAAATTAACCCAATCTTACCAATAAACACCATTTTCTGCCGAAAAAATCTGGATACCACCAGAATGTGAACACATTCATATTCTATATAATCCAAGAACAATGAGAACACTGGTGGACCGGTGACATACCATTTATTGTACAACCCAACTACAGAAACCAAAATTCAACACTAGACACGGTATTGTCAAATATTTCGTAAAAAAGGGGGAAAACAAACAAAAACTGTCACCCACTCGCCCAAAGGAGGGGAGAAGCAATAAACGACCAAATCACTCTATGTCACAGATCTTCGTGCAAGTATGTAACAAAGACACCCATCTAATGCTATCTTTCACATGGCAATGAAGTGAAGCACTACGCAAAACGTCATAACCAATAAACTGAACAATAACTATTATCAAAAATAAATAAATAAACGGAACAACAACAACAGCAACACAAAAACGTGAACATTAACTACAGCATACCGAATTGCAAAAACCAAAAGGTGGTTATATTTCACCGTTTGGGTAATGGAGAAAAATCAGAATGATACCACTATCTGCCTCTGATTCCTAGCTGACAGTTAGCAATGGGATGGACAAGCAAAACCCAAATGGCCAAACCAACCAGACTCCCACCCCATCTCCCTCACCAGCTCCAGTGATCATATTCTGTAAAAAAAATGAGCACACCATAATGCCTCCATCTCACCATTTGATTCCCTTTCACTCCCCACCTTTCATAGTGTTTGTTTGGTGGTGGAACCGTGGGAGCGAAGGGAACAGGAAGAAAAGCTAAAAGGTAACCACATGCTGCTCCACTCACCTTCCCTCGTCTTACCCTCCCACCAAATCTGCCTTGTTCTTGTGTCCTCCACTCCTTCCCACTGCGGTCCACTGGGGAAGGGGGTAACAGCAACCTAACCAGAGTAGACTTTTGACAACGCCTGATCTTGTGTTCGTTGGATCGGACGGTCGTGTGGTGTTCCGTGTGATGGTTCAGTCGTGAGTCCTGTCTGAATGCGAGGGTATTTCCGTCATCCAGAAGAAAGTTGATATTTCGATGCATTGGCCGAGTGGGTCTCTAAAATTGTCACCGCAAGAGTACGGATCCAGCGGTCTCTTCAGGGTTACATGTGGGTCTCCTGTCAACGGTTCGGATTAATCTCATGTAGCTAGAGTTTTATTGACCGTCGGATCAGATTTGTGCCGTCCAAGTGGATGACGACATCGTCTCCGGGGGCTGTTCCAAGATATCAAGCAGGTGGAATTGTACAGTGACGTGGCTTGGTGAAGCCCGTCTATTCTGTGGTCCCTGTAACGGAGTACTTGTACGATGCAGATTTCTTTATTGGTGATCGGACGGAGCAAGAGGAGTGTTGGGTCTACTCGTTTTGTTCATTGGATGGTGACATGAAATGTGTACGAAGATCGATGTGCTCTTTTGTTGTTCTTGGTCATATTAAATGATTCTTGCGTTGGTCCGCACGTGTGATGATGTGGGCGTAACCAACAACCATGGAATAGTTTTTATGGGCTCTGGTGCTTTGACGGTGCCACTGCCACCCCACTAAATTCGACGTTTCTCGACCGTCTAATGTCCAAATAGTGTTTTTTTTTTTTTTTTTTGTCAAACTTTTTATTGTTTTGTTGTTGACGTTGAAGTCGACGTCATTGGAGTAATAAAAAGATTAGATGAAACATGATTAAGTCTATTTAATAAAGATTTTTTAGATAACTTTTAAAATCAAGTACTAACAAACACTGTTAAATATCAAACAATATCAATTTCTATAATGATCTATTAATTCTATCTAACATTATTGACTTCTTAGAATCAAATAACTTTTGAAACAGTGATTCTTTTATATTTTCAGAGACTAACGTATGTATAATTAAATACAAAAAATGAAGTTTTACCACATAGATTTGAGATTTAATAAATCTATTTTTATTTTATTTTTTGAAAATAACAATTAACTTGATCGTGAGGTCTACCATCAATCAATGGAGAGCACAGCAAGTTGCATGCATCTTAACCAAAAAAAAAAAAAAGTTGCAAGGGAGAGTAGACTTCCAAGTCAATACTAGGTTGCCTGTGTATCTTCTTGGTGACCTACACCCAATAAAAACATATGGCAATTTCAAAACCAAACAAGTCGATCAAGAGCCATCAAAATTGCAGTATCTGTGTCATTAGGCCTGTAAATGGGGTGGGTACGAGAAGGGGTAAAGCCTTATCTATACCCTTATCCTTTAAATTCTAACGAGTAACGGAACAGGTATTGATCCGCATTTTCTAAGTTTCTACCCTTATCCGTCCTATTGTCCATGATAGGATATAAAATAGGTAGGGTAAACGGATAATTGGATAGATTTATGAATTCTATGATAATATATAATTATATTAATAGGATTTAGAATTTCTATAATGAAGATATATATATATATATATATATATATATATATTATATTATATTTATATAGTTAATGTAAAATTACTATAATAATACTTATATAACGGATAAACGAGTAAACAGGTGACGGATATATAATAATCCTTACCTGTATCGTATGATGTTACGGGTAAAGTAGGTAACGGATAAATGGATAACGGGTTGAAAAATTGTTAACCATTATTCTTATAAAGTAGAGCAGGTTAAGGTGGATTGTAGGTAAATGTCCTTTTCATTTACGGACTTATGTGTCATCCTTGTTCGCCAAGCCCCATTCCCCAGTGGGTTCATTCTCTCCCTTTGATTTTGAAAGGCTTCCAGCTTAGCAATTGCCTCAACTTGGAGGGTATCCAGCACGTTAACATCAACAGTTGAGTAGTTTACGTGGGCCATTAATGGGGTGGTTGAGATTGAGCAGTTGTGCAGTCATGTTGTTGGTGTCTCAGAAAGTTTGGATGCCACAGACGACGTTATTTAAGTTTGCAGGAGCAGTTGTGGTGTCGTTTAAAATCTCTACCCAATAAGAAGATGATGAAATGATGTTGTCAAAAGTTTCGTTAATAATTAATCTAACATTCCTAAATATGATATTTTTGTGGGTTATCTAAATAACCCACAAAAAGACTAGAACAAGTGTGCTCTTCTCATATAAATAGTCAATCATGTATTGGAACGTACTTGACTTATGTTTTACACGTACTGATTGTTTTTTCAACATTAAATACGAAACATGTCGACGGATGAATTTGATTCGTTTGTATTGTCACGAAAATTCGGAGGTTTAAATAAATCTATTTGCAAAGTGTCGACATAGTATCCTTATTACACGTTTTTGTTACTCTTAAAGGAGACAGTGTAAAGGTTCATCACTTGAATTTGCTGTTGCCTTACTCGCAGACAGTGCAATCATTGTGTTTTGGTTTTTCGAATATTTAGGAGTACAGTGTATAAGACGGTGGTTTAGGGTCCACATCTCAACGTAGGTGTGCTAGTAGGTTACATCTCATCCAACAATTGAGATTGACCAACAGTAAGTAAGTTAGTCAGCAGTGATTTGGTCTAATGGTGAAATTTCTTTGTGATTGTATGAGATGTTGAAAGTTCGACTTCTAAGGATATTATATATATTATAATTATATTATTGTATTATTTTCTTCTTAGGTTCGTACCTCATGAACGATAAGAGAGGGAAAAAAAATTTGAAAATCCATTTCACTTAGTAATGATCTCGTAGTAAAGTGTTTGATTGTAATATATATTAAAAATCGTTTCCAACAAAAAAAAAAATATATTAGTGCCTAATAGCAGTGTGAGACCAACTATGATTTGCTTTCATGGATGCTAAACACTTGCATGGGCATAAACTGAGTTTGAGCATTTTCTCTTGGTCAATTTGAGAGTTGTGCAGTGAAACTCACATTTGCCGTGTCTACAATTTCCATGCAAGGATGAGTTGATCTTCATATGTTCGGATTTGATTGTCAGAAACTCACATGAGCTTCAAAACCCAAGAACCTGAGACGTTTACTATTGACTAACTAACTGGGAGTGTGGATCAGTAAATGAACCAAACTTGAGTGAGCAAGCTTCATGAGTAACTAACTATTGGCTCATCGTTCATCATATGTGTAAAGACGTGGCCTGGACTCATAATCTGAGAGCAATGATAGCATTATGATTGTTAATTAATCATTAAGAGATAGTTGATCCTTATATACCTCTCCATTAAGTAGTCATTAATCGTTAATGATTACACGACAACGGACCGATATAAGCCTGGGAAAATCAACTACGGTGGTTTAATTAACCATCTGCAATATTCTTCGTTCCAAGCTCCTAGGTTGGAATCCCACTGAAGTCAGATTTTTAGATTATTATTTTACAGGTTAACGGAAGTCCAAGAACTTGTCGCGACTGGGGAAGTCCGTACCTCTCATTTGTCGTTAGCATGCAACCCAAGCGTGATAAAAGGACCTTGGGAACTGGAGTCACGTTGTTGGAACGCACCTCGAGCGGAAGACTGTTGACTGTTAGTTAATGAAATCACCGGGATTCCAAATCCAGCAGCCACCACGGGTGTCACCGAGTTCTTTCCCATATGGATATGGCCCTCACCTCACCACACCACATGTGCTGCCATGGCCCTCCTGTCATTGCCCTTAATCCAGTTGTCTGCTTTCTATCTGCTGCTTTTGTTGTCTGTGTGTAATGCGTTTGTCTGTGTGTTGCCGTACACCGCTGGCGCTGAGCCGTTTCTTTGGGGGCAGCCTGCTGCTTAGATCTCGTATTTATTGCTACTCTAATGGCTGCATTATTCCATCATCAATCTTTTTATCTAATATACTAGACATGGAATTCGGACCAAGTCGGACCAGTCCGGCCCATGGAAAAGGCGATCTGTCTGAGCCTGGGTCGAGCTGGGTCGGCCCGCAAGTAGGTCCGGGCTGGCTACAACCCATGGGCCCGGCACGGCCCATGGCCCGCATGTGGGCCGGGCCGGGCCGATCCATCGGGCTTAAAAAATATAATAAAACAATATATTAAAAAAAAATACATTTTTACATAAAAAATACAAAAGATATTTACATCATTTGTTTTATATTTTTTCTCAATTTTTACATAAAGAATTATTCTTTTGGAGAGTTTGTTCTGTCTGTTGAAGTTGATGTCGCATCATCGTCTTCTTCTGATTCAGACTTTAAGCTCAAACCTTGAAAACGATCAACCGCATCGTACCAATCTTTCAAGCAGACGGAGACTTCTACAGACTTCTCCGTTAATCTACATCTTTTATCATTTAATACTCTTTTTCCTGCAGAAAATGCAGATTCCGATGCCACAGTTGACGTCGGAATCGTTAGTAAATCTTTTGCTATTTTTGAAACTATAGGAAACCTAATAGCTGTAGTAGACCACCAATTTAATATATTTAAACTATCTATTTCTAAATCACTAAAAGCAATTGGGGATTCTAAATAATTATCTAATTCATTATTTGTACTTGATTTTATATATTTTTCCCTCTTTTTATTTAATCTACTCCATAAAGAACAACCATTACTACTACTTGTTTGTGATCCTAATATATTAGATCCTTGACTACTAGATGTTTTATCGTAATTTCTAACATATTCTTCAAATAAATTATATA
>JAMKQA010032243.1:0-12305 GCA_024699735.1 Posidonia australis
CATAAACAATTTGTCTTTTCAAAACATTTATCAAAACCATTTTCCATTCATAAAGCTCTTTGCAAATCATATGCAATATGCATCAAATCATTACCTGTGGTCTTTAAACCCACACATTCTTTCATGGTCTTTGCACCATGCAATCACGCCTCACACTGGTCCATATTCATACACAGAAGCCATGCATCAATATCTCATGGAAAACATCATTAAAAACAACATGCTTGCATGCATTATCTTACATGTCATTCCATGCATTTCATAAATTTATCATGTATTTATCCATATTTAATCATCATTTTTCTATGCATTTTCAATTTAACTCAGGGCTCTGATTCGGCATACCGAATCTTGTTCCGGTAGATCGAAATTCCCTGATTTGGTCGACCAAACCATTTCGACATTCCGAAAACCTGTTAGATAAACCAGTCCCCTGCTAGAACGATCCACTGAAATCACCCGGTCGTCCGAAATCCCCTAATTCGATCGACTGAAATGCTTCGGTCGTCCGTATCAGTGGTCCAAGGAACCACCTGGGAGCATTTTGGCATATCGAATTTCTGTGATTGCAGAAATCTCCCCGATCTTCGCCGTTTCTTCTCCCCAAAGTGTGAGTAATGATCGGACCCATCTAACATGCCACAAAAATTACCAATAAAACAAGGGGTGTAGACCTTCAAGTCTACTACAAAACCCCTTAAACAAAACATGAATCCATTAAGCATGCCGTTCGATGGAAAATCACAAAGGCACAAGACTCATTCAACACAACTGTAGCATGCTTCAAGAATCCTCACTAAAATCATACAAAACACCCATGAATTAACATAATCACATTATTCTTCTCATTCCCGACATTTCCCACAGTTTTGCATGATTTTAACATGATTTCCATGATTTTTCCCTCTAAACCCAACATGCCTCAACTAATGGAGGAAGACAGACGGGGAAACGGTAGGGAAACACATACCTAGCTTCGACGAGCCTCGCGTGGCCTCCAACACCGTCGGTGCACGGCACCAGCCTTCCCCACACTCGCGCGAGCTCCTCCGATGCGCGACTCCTCCACAGGCACCACACTCCCTCTCGCCCTCTCTCTGGTCTCACTGCTTCTCCCCCCATGCCGCACACCTCCACATAACACCCCCGACGCCTGCCATCCCGGAATCCCGCCGGCGTCCACTAGCTACGCATAGCTCTGGACGGAGGGGACGGAATGAGCAGCCCTCCCCTGCTAGGCTTCACGAGATCGGGAGATTGGTCACGGGCGTGGAGAAGACGGGAAAAAGGCATGGCACCAGTTGGCACTTGACCGAGTCCAAGCCCAAGCCCAAGTGGGTCCACCACAAACACGGGTCCCAATGCAGAACCGACCAACTAGCCAAAGAAAACACACCACAAGGGAGAAACCAGGGGCACAAAACACAACGGGAGCCCCCAGCCATCAAACACAAACTGGATTTACTATTAATAAACCATACACAAATAATTACAAGAAATTCCATGGTTTATATTAAATGGAGAAACCAAGCACAGATGTTACAAATATCCTAAACTGTCACTTAGGCTGATAAACTAAACTATCATTGAGGATGATATCCAAAACTATCACTTAGGCATATAACATAAACTATCACTCAAGCTGATAACCTAAACTATCACATTGGCAAATGTCGTAAACTGTCGCTTATGCTGATAACCTAAACTATCACCAAGGTAGCTAACTTAGATTATCACTTAGGTTGAAACCCAAAACTATCACATAGGCTGGTAACCTAAACTATCACTTGGGCTGATGACCAAAACTATCACTTTGGCCAATTTCCTAAACTATTACTTTGGATGATAATCTAAACAATCACTTAGGTTGATAACTTAAGCTATCGCTTAGGTTGATATCCTAAACTATCACTTAGGCTGATAACATAAATTGTCACAAAGGCTAACATCCTAAACTATCACCCTTTCGAATGACATGTCTAATATCCAATCATACCCTTTCCCTTGGCTGATATCCTAAACTATCATTTAGGCGGGTGTCCAAAACTATCTCCTAGGCAGATATCCTAAACTATCACATAGGCAGATATCCTAAACAGTCACATAGTCTAATAACCTAAACTATCACTTGGGTAGATATCCTAAACTATCACTTAGGTTGATATCCTAAACTATCAATTAAGCTGATAACTAAACTATCACTTAGACTGATAACCTAAACATTCACTTAGGCTAATATCTAGAATAGTCACTTAGGCTGATAACCAAAATTGTCACAGAGGCTGATATCAAAAACTATCACATAGGCTGATATCCTAAACTATCTCTTTGGTTGATAACCTAAACTATAACTTAGGCTGATATCCTAAACTATCACTTATGTTGATAACCTAAACTATCGCTTTGGCTGATATCCTAAACTATCACTTAAGCTGATAACACAAACAATCACTTTGGCTGATATCCGAAACTATCACTTAGACTGGTAACCAAGACTATCACTTATGAAGATATCTTAAACTATCACATAGGCTGATAACCTATAATATCTATTAAGCTGATAACCTAAACGATCACTTACTCTGATAACCAGATCATTCACTTAGCCAGATATCTAGAACTATCACTTAGGCTGATAACCTAAACTATCACATAGGCTACGAACCTAAACTATCAATATGGCTGATAACCTAAACTATCACTTTGGCTGCTATCTTAAATTATCACTTAGGCTGATAACCAAAACTATCACCAAGAATGATATCCTAAACTTTCACTTTGGCTGATATCCTAAACTATCACTTAGGCTGATATCTTAGACTATCACGTGGATGAAAACCTAAACTATCACTTAGGCTTATAACATAAACAATCTCTTAGACTGAAAACCTAAACTATCGTTGAGGTTGAAATCCTAAACTATCACCTCGAATGATATCCTAAATTATCACATTGAATCATATCCTAAACTATCACTTAGGCTGATTTCCTACACAATCGCTTAGGTTGATATCCTAAATTGTTATATAGGCTGATAACCAAAACTATCACTTAGGCTCATATCCTAAACAATCACTTTGGTTTATAACCAAAACTATCACTGTGGCTGATAACCTAAACTATAACTTAGGCTGATATCTGAAACAATCACTTAGGTTGATGCACTAATCTATCACTATGGCTGATATCCTAAACTATCTATTAGGCTGATATCCTAAACTATCACTTAGGCTGATATCCTAAACTATCACTTACATTGATAACCTAAACTATTACTTAGGCTGATAACCATAACTATCACTTAGGTTGATATCCTAAACTATCACTAAGGTTGATATCCAGAACTATCACTTTGGCTGATTACCTAAACAGTCAATTTGGCTGATGACCTAAACAATCACATAAGCTAATAACCTAAACAATCACTTAGGCTGATTTCCTAAATAATCACTTAGGCTGATAACCTAAACTATCACTAGGGTTGATGACCTCAACTACCACTTATGCTGATTTCATAAACTATCACATAGGATGATATCCTAAACAGTCACATAGGCAGATAAGAAAAGATATTACTTAAGCTGTTATCTAAAACTATCACTTCGGCTGATATCATAGACAATCATTAAGTCTGATATCCTAGAATATCATTACGGCTAATATCCTAAACTATCACCCATTCGAATGTCATGTTTAAAATCCTGCCATACCCTTTCCTTAGGCTGATATCCTAAACTTCCACTTAGGTAGATATCCTAATGTAACGCCCCGATCCCGGGCACACTACCAAATCACAGTATCCCAAGCATAATTACACAAAATTACAAAACAAATGGAACTGTAACTAAGGCTCACCTTCAGGATCACAATGTGCGGCTAGAAGTTCCAACTCCTGCACCGGAACCCAGGTGCACGCGATCTGCACCTGAAAACCAAATAGCACGCATGGGTGACATCTAAGTCACCCAGTACGCGCCCCAAAACACACAACCACAAACAAAACTCGGTAAAACCAAAAGAAACTTGTTTCTTATCATTTTGCAAAAACTTGGTTTTCTCCTTTGAAAATCATCTTTTTTTTATTAAATAATCACTTGGGAATTCAATCCCAAAACTAAATTCTTTTTCAAAAGCCATATCTTTTTTCTTTTCCGAAACATCTTGGAAATTTGTTCCAAGATCACATTTCTTTCCAAAGCCTTTTGGAAATTCATTTTTCCAAAACATCCATTTTCAATATTGGGGATTTCTTCCCAAAACACACTTTTCAAACTCACATTTTGACCAGATCAAGCATAAAACAAAATGCCCCATTGGGCTCAAAACCAAATCATAAACATTGGCTGGCAACTGGTTAAAACATCATCATTTCTTTTCAGGATTTTAAGACCATTTCACAAGTCCAATCCTAACCAAAACACATTTCTCTTTCTTTATTCTTTTCCAGTTTTCTTTACTGTTGTTACCTTGATTAGGGGTAACCAAGCACACAAGCAGTAGGCGAGGACATCCTTCCCCTACCTTCCTGCACTACCTCGATGAGATTCCCCGTGCGGGATGTCACTGCCCCGGCCAACCGGCCTCAATTTCATTTCCATAAGTGCACGGGGATACGTCCCTGTCTGACGCCTCAGTCGGTGACCCGAGCAACTAGGTCCAATGACCCAGGCTCAGCCTACATCGTCGGTGACCCGAACAACTAGGCTCAAAAGCCCAGGCTCAGCCTACACCTCTACGAGTTCGATGACCCGAACAACTAGGTACAACTACCTAGGCTCAGCCTACACCGGCGGTGACCCGAACAACTAGGCTCAAAGGCCTAGGTTCAACCTACACCGCTACGAGCTCGGTGACCCGAACAACTAGGCTAAAAGGCCCAAGCTCAACCTACACCGGCTCAAGCTCGGAAACCACAGTCTTGTTCATAACACATTATTAGTGTTCCATTTCAAAACTTTTTCCAATTTTTCAAATACCATTTTCCATTTCATTCTTTCCGTTGCAGGACTCTATTTCCATGCAACACTTGACCCTCCACTGGGGTCCCAACTCAAGCCATCAAAACCACATTAAAACCATAAATTGGGTCTCATGCCCAAAACCACACAAAATCATCTTTTCCATTCGTTTATAGGGTCAAGACTCAAAACCACACCCAAATCCATTTGTTTGGGGTTCCACATGCCTCCATGTTGTTACACGGGGCAAACATCATTCACATAAACCCATCATACCATAACAACCACTTAACATTCATTAAAAATTACCTTTTAACCTTTAAAAGTCAGTGAAAAAACAACATACCTAATTTTCAATTCGATATTCCGAAATTTCCTGTTTCGGTATACCGAAAATTTTCGGAATGCTGAAACCCCCTGTTTCGGTCGACCGTGAAATTTCGATTTACCGAAACCTTGGATCCTAGCCTAATCTGCTAGGATTTCGACATACCAAATTCCTCACAGACAGGGCACACCCCTGTTCTGCAACGACGGAAATCTCCCAAGTGGGAGTCCCCATCGGACCCCCCAAACAGGCATCATAAATTTCCATAAAATCATGGGGTGTAGACCCTCAATTCTACTTCAAAACCCCTCAAACCATTCATGATTTCATCAACCACACAAGAGGATATAAATTCGTAAAGGAAACATGCTCAGAATGTTAAGGCATAACTCCTCAAAACTCCCAAAATTCACACAATCTAGCATGATCCTTACACATACACATCATTAAACTCATTTCCATCATTCCTACTATTTTTCTACAATTTTCCATGCATTATCTTTATTTTCATGCAATTAATCCTACTGTTAACAAAACACCAAACGAAGGAAAAGGATGGGGTCGCATACCTAGCATAGCCCTTGGTGACCTTCCCTACACTCCAGCGAACCTCCTCACGCCCCAGTGAAGCCTCCCTTATCGGCGGAACGCACGGGCGGCTCACCACCTCCATGGTTACGCGCCGATCCTCTCCCTCTCCTCCTCTCTCTGTCGCCCCATCCTCTCTCTGCATGCCGCGACCTCCACTTATCCTCCTCTCCACCTGCATCGCGTCGGTCGCCCATCACAGCGGAGGACATGGCGAGGCACGGACCAGTGTCGCTGGTGGCACGGGTCGGAGAAGGGAAGGGGACAGGGAGAAAAATATGCGGCTCGTGAGAGGAAGGAAAGGAAGATGGAAAAGAATGGAAGAAAATACAGGCACGCAAACCGAGGCAACTGTGCATCCTCAAACCAGACTCCACATAGATGCCAAATCACAAGCAGATGCACAGAAAGACAACCACAACCTCACACAACCAAGAAACAACAGATTACCCATTAATAAACCATTATACACAATATTGCAAATAATTACATAATTTATAATAAAAATGGATAATCAGGCCCAAATGTCACACCTAAACTATCACATAGGCAGATAACCTAAATTATCACTTGGGCTGATGAGCTAAACAATTACTTAGGCTGATACCCTAAACATTCACTTAAGCTAATGACCTAAACTATAACTTTGGCCGATAACCTAAACTATCTCTTAGGCTGATAACCTAAAGTAACACTAAGGCTGATATCCAAAACAATCACCTTGAATGATATCCAAAACTTTCACCTAGAATGATATCCTAAACTATCACTTTGCCTAATATCATAAACTATCACGTAGGCTGTTATTCTAAACTGTCACATTGTCTGATAACCTAAACTGTCGTAGTGGTTGATATCCTAAACAATCACATAGGCAGATAACCTAAACTATAACTTAGGCTGATATCCTCAAATATCACTTTTGCTGATATCCAAAACAATCACATAGGTAGATATCCTAAACTATCACCAAGGCTGATATCCTAAATTATCACTTAGGTTGTTATCCTAAACTATCACGTAGGCTGATAACCTAAACTATGAATTAGGCTGATAACCTATACTATTACTTTGGCTGATAACCTAAACAATCACTTAGGACGACATAGTAAACTATCACCTAGGCTGATTACCAAAACTATCACTTAGGCTGATATCCTAATGTAACATATGGGCCTGATTATCCATTTTAATTATAAACCATGTAATTGATTGTGACATTGCTCAAATGGTTTATTAATGGATAATCTGTTGTTTTTTGGATGTGTGATCTTGTGGTTGGCTTTCATTGCACCTACTTGTGATCTGGGCACAATGTGGAGTCCAGTTTGAGGATGCACAGTCACCTCAGTTTGCGTGCTTGTCTTTTCTTCCTTTCATTTCCTTCATTTTCTCCCTTTCTTTTCCTTCATTTTCTCCTATCTTTTCCCTTTCCACTCACGAGCCCGCACCATTTTTCTATCTCATTCCTTCCCTTTCCCCAACCCGTGCCACCAACGACGCTAGCCCATACCTCGCCGTCTCTTCTGACGTGATGGGTGGCCGGCACAACGCTGGTGGGAAAGAGGATAAAGGGAGGCTACGATGTGTGAAGAGAGCAGGATGTGACCGAGAGAGGAGAAGAGAATGAGGAACAACGCACAACCGAGGAGGTGGTGTGAGCCGCTCGTGTGTCCACCGGCAGAGGAGGCTTCGCTGGGGAGGGGGGAGGTTCGCCAGCATGCAGGAAGGTTCCCTAGAGGGCTGAGCCTGGTACGCGACCCATTTCCCTTCCTCTGTTCGGTATTTTTTTGACAATGGGATAATTGCATGGAAATTGAGATAAAAGCATGAAACAATTGCGGAAAATCACAAAATGAATGGGAATGTGTTATATAGCATGAGAATATAGATATCATGCGGTTAGGATTGGTTTTTGTGGGTGAAATGCAATTTTGGGGTTGAAGGCTATAGTAGCCGTTCTAGAGCCTCTTCCCCTTGTGATTTTCGTATGAACTGTGTGGTGGATGGAATCATGAATGGTTTTTGGGGTTTTGAAGTAGACTCAAGGGTCTACCCCCCATGATTTATTGATGATTTATGAAGGGTGTTTGGGTGGTCCAATCGGGACTCCCACTTGGGTGATTTTTCACCAACCGAAACAGGGGTGTGCCTTGTCTGCGAGGAATTCGCTATGCCGAATTTATTCTGTATGCCGAAATCCTAGCAGATTAAGCCAGATCGAAAGTTTTGGTGGACCGAAAAATAAAGGGTTTTGGTATACCGAAACAAAGGGTTTTGGTATACCGAAACAAAGGGTTTTGGTATACCAAAACAAGGAATTTCGGTATGTCGAATTGGAGATTCGGTATTCCGTTTTGGCCCTGAACCTGGTATGCTTAAATATGGTTTTAAATGAAGGATAAATGGTTTTAATGGTATGTTGAGCATATGTTAATGATGTTTTCCCCATGTAATGTCATGGAGGATTGTGGAACCCAAATAAGTAGATTTGGGCGTGGTTTTGGGTTTTGATCCCATAAATGAATGAAAAGGAAGATTTTATATGGTTTTGGTCATGAAACCCAATTTATGATTTTAAGCATGGTTTTCATGACTTCTGTTGGGACCCTAGTGGATGGTCAAGTGTTGCAAGAAAATAGAGTCCTACAACGAAAAAGAATGAAATGGAGAATGGTTTTGAAAAGAATGTTTAAAGAGAGTTTTGAAATGGAATACTAATAATGTTGTTGTCGAGCTTGAGATGGTGTAGGCTGAGCATGGGTTATTATACCTAGTTGTTCGGGTCACCGATGGTGTAGGCTGAGCCTGGGTCATTGTACCTAGTTGTTTGGGTCACCGAGCTCATGACGGTGTAGGCTGAGCCTCGGTTTTTAAGCCTATTTGTTCAGGTCACCGACGGTGTAGGTTGAGCTTGGTTCATTGGACCTAGTTGTTTGGGTCACCGATGGGGGCATCAGATAGAGACGTATCCCTGTGCACATATGAAAATGTAATTAAGGCCTGTTGGCTGGGGCGGTGACATCCTGCATGGGGAATTTCACCACGGCAGTGCAGGAAGGTAGGGAAACGATGTCCTCGCCTACAGCTAGTGTGTTTGGTTACACCTGATTAAGGTAATAACAGTAAAGAAAAGTGGAAATGAATAATGAAAAAGGAAATGTGATTTGGTCTGGATTGGACTGATGAAATAGTCCTAAAATCCTGAAATGAAATGATGATGATGTTTTTACCAGTTGCCAGCTCGTGTTTATGATTTGATTTTCAGCCCGTGAGGCATTGTGTTTAGGTTGGATCTTGTCAGAAAATTGGATTTGAAAGTGTGATTTTGGGAAGAAATCCCAAGTATTGAAAAAGATATGTTTTGGAAAATGAATTCCAAAGGTTTTAAAAGAAATGCAAAGGTGTGTTTTCGAAAGAGAAGGTGATTTTGGAATGAGTTTCCAAATGTTTTTTAGAAAAGAAAAGAAACATGGCTTTTGAAAAGAGTATGGATTTGAGATTGAATTCCCAAGTGATTTCCAATGAAAAGAGAAAAGAGGATTTTCAAAAGAAAACCAAGTTTTGAAAATCAAAGAAATGAGTTATCTAGTTTTTTTAGAAATTTTGTGGTTTGTTTGTTTGGGGCGCGTACTGGGTGACTTAGATGTCACTCATGTGGGCTTATTTGGTTTTTAGGTGCAGACCACGTGCATCCGAGTTCTAGTGTAGGAGTTGGAGCTTCTAGTCGCACATTGTGATCCTGAAGGTAAGCCTTAGTTACAGTTATTTAATGTTTCTGTATTTAGTGTAATTGTGCTTGATAAAGTGTTTTAGTCGCGTGCCCGGGATCGGGGCGTTACACCAAAACTATCACTTAGGTCAAAATCCAAAACTAATACTGAGGCTGACATCCTAAACTATCACTTAGGCTGATAACCAAAACTATCACTTAGGCTGATAACATGAACTATCACCAAGAATGATACCCCAAACTATCACTTAGGCTGATATCCTAAACTATCACAATGGCTAATATCCAAAACTATCACATAGGTAGATACCTATACTATCACTAAGGCTGATAAACAAAATTATCACTTAGGCTGATATCCTAAACAATCATGTGGACTGATAAACTAAACTATCAATTAGGCCGATAACCTATATTATAACATAGGTTGATAACCTAAATGATCACTTAGGATGACATACGGAACCACCACTTAGGTTGACCACCAAAACTATCACTTAGGTTGATAACCTAAATTGTCACTTAGGTCGAAATCCAAAACTATCACCTCGGCTGACATCCTAAACTATCACTTAGGTTGATATCTTAAACTATCACTTAGGTTGATATCCTAAACAATCAATTTGGTAGATAACCTAAACTATCACTTAGGCAGATAACCTAAACTATCACTAAGGCAGATATCCTGAACTATCACTTAGGCTGATAACCTAAACTATCAGTAAAACTGATAATCTACACTATCACTTAGGCTGATATCCTAAACTGTCTCATTGGTGGATAACCTAAATTATCACTTTGGCAGATATCCTAAACTATCACTTAGGCTAATAACCTAAACTATCGCTTAAGCTGATATCCTAAACTATCACTTAGGCTGATAAACCAAACAATCACTTAGGCAGATATCCTAAACTATCACTTAGACTAATAACAAAGACTATCACTTACGCAAATATCCTAAACTATCACTTAGGTTGATAACCTATATTATCTATTAAGCTGATAATCTAAACGATCACTTACGCAGATAACTTGATGTAACATCTGTGCCTGGAATTTTCCATTTATATATAAACCATGGATTTCTTGTAATTATTGTATATGTTTATTAATGGTTAATTCAATTTGAGTTGGTTGGTTGTGGTTCTTCCCTATGTGTTGTGCCCTTGGTCTCTCCCTTGTGGTGTGTTTTTGGCTTGTGGGCCTGTTTGTGCCTTGGGACCCATGTGTGCCATGTGGGCTTGGACCCGGTCAAAGGGGAGCCAATGACAGCCCGTGACCTGCTACGTCCTCTTCCCTGATCCCGTGAGACCTAGCGGGGGGGAGATAGCTGCTCGTCCCGTTCCCTCTATCCTGTGCTGGTGTAGCTATGAGCGCCGATGGGATTCCAGGATGGCAGGCGCGCTGGAATGCCTTAAGAGGAGGAGGTGCGGTGGCTGTGATTGGAAGCCACGAGCTGCTAACGGGGGAGAACCAGTAGGAGGGCGAGTGGCAGTGAGGAGGTTGAGGAAGGGCGCGGCCAGTGGAGGTCGTGTGAGCTGAGGATAGCTTGCACCAAGCCTTGCCAGAGCACGTAGGGCACGTCGAGAGGTCACCGGAGCCTGGTACGCGTTCCCATTTCCCCTCCTTCTTCGTTTACAGCGTAAGACAAATTAGGGCAAAATCTGAGATAATGCATGAAAAATTATGCTAAATATGTAGAAATGATGAGAATGTGATGCTTAAGATGTTTAGGTTGATATCATGCAGATTTATGGGCTTTTTGTGCGGTTTTCGTGGATGATTTAGGAAGCGTGCTACAGTGTCAGTATTTGAGCTCCATGCCTTGTTGATTTTTGTTTGAACAACATGCTTAATGGATTTGTGATTTATTTTGGGGGTTTTGTAGTAGACTTGGAGGTCTACACCCCGTGTTTTATTGAGATTTTTAGTGGCATGATTGATGGGTCAGATCCTTACTCCCACTATAACGCCCCGAACCTGGGCACGTTACCCAAAACACAGTATCACAAGCCTAATTACACAAATTACAGAACAAAAGGACTGTAACTAAGGCTCACCTCTAGGATCTCGATGCGCGTCTAGAAGCTCCAACTCCTGCACCGGAACCTGGCAACACGCGGTCTACACCTGAAAACACACAGCACGCGTGAGTGACATCTAAGTCACCCAGTACATGCCCCCAAAACACACAACTACAAGCAAGCACAACAAAACCAAAAGAAAACTTGTTTCCTATCATGTAAAAACTTGGTTTTCCCATCTTTGGAAATCATTACTTGATTAAATCAACACTTGGGACTTCAATCCCAAAAACCAATTCTTTTCTTTAAAAAATCACCACTTGGGACGTCAATCCCATGCCAGGCTTTTTCAAAAGCCACCACCTTTTCTTTCTCAAAACAAGTGGAAATTCTTTCAAAAACCACTTCCTTTCAAAACATTTCCTTCAAAACTTGTTTTGGAAATCATTTTCCTTTCCCAAAACAATACCATTTCAAATCCTAGGATTTCTTCCCAAAACACACTTTCTAACCAGATCTAGCCCAAAACAGAAGGCCCCACTGGGCTCAAAACCAAACCACAAACACTGGCTAGCAACTGGTTAAAACATCATCATTCATTTCAGGATTCTAGGACCATTTCACAAGTCCAATCCCGACCACACACATTACTCTTTCATTATTCATTTCCA
>JAMKQA010032245.1:0-10157 GCA_024699735.1 Posidonia australis
TATGTAACCTCTTTTGGCATTATGTAGCCCTATTTTGTCTCCAATTGTATGGAGAGAACTCCTTCCTCTTCTCTCCAGATCTAGGGTTTCATGTGAGGTTCATCTGTGGGGGAGGGTTTGGATGCTTGGGATGTGAGCATCATTCGTATACCTATTTTCTTCTTCACCACTCGACACAACACTCCTCTAGAAGCTAAAGGAGATATGAGAAAATGGGACGAAGTGCTATTCTTGGAAGCTAGGAATCTGCGACTCGGTACTCCTCTGGACTAAAACGAGTCGCGAGAAAGGGACAAAAGCTCGAATCTATTGTGGACCTAAATGGGACACGAGAAAAAGAAAATAAAGAGCTATTCCTGGAGGCCAGGAATCTATGATTGAGGTCTCCTCTGGACAAAAAGTAGTCACGAGAAAGGGACAGAACTCGAATCTCCTCAAGACTTAATGGAGACATGAGAAAAAGGGACAAAGAGCTATTCTTGGAGGCCAGGAATCAACGACTCGGGACTCCTCCGGACTTAAAGGAGTCGTGAGAAAGGGACAAAACTCGAATCTCCTCCGGACCTAAAGGAGATACGTGAAAAAGTGACGAAGGGCTGTTCCTGGACTCTAGGAATCAGCAACTTGGTACTCCTCTAGACTAAAAGGAGTCACGAGAAAAGGGACAAAAGCTTGAATCTCCTCCGGATCTAAAGGAGACACGAGAAAAAGAAATAAATATCTATTCCTAGAGGATAGGAATCTGTGACTCAGGATGCCTCTGGACTTAATGGAGTCGCGTGAAAGGGACAAAACTCGAATCTCCTCTGGACCTAAAGGAGACACGAGAAAAAGGGACAAAGTGTAGTTCCTAGAGGCCAGGAATCAGCGACTCGAGACTCCTTCTATCCCTTTCTTTTCTAGGGCTTTCGTGAGTGTGAAATCCTCTTGTTTGACCATTGATTAGGCGGTCAAGGTCCTTTTCCCTTGCTTTGCTACGATTTTCGCGAGTGCGAAATCCTCTTGTTTGACCTTTGACCGGTCGGTCAAGGTCCTTTTCCCTTACATTCCTGCGGTTTTTTGCGAGTGCGAAATCCTCTTGTTTGACCTTTGACCAGGCAGTCAAGGTCCTTTTCCCGTGCATTCCTGGGATTTCTGCGAGTGCGAAATCCTCTTGTTTCACCTTTGACCAGGCGGTCAAGGTCCTTTTCCCTTTCTTTCCTGGGATTTTCACGAGTGCGAAATCCTCTAGTTTGACCTTTCACCGGGCGGTCATGGTCCTTTTCCCTTGCTTTCCAGGGTTTTTGCGAGTGCGAAATCCACTTGTTTGTCCTTCGATAGGGCGGCCAAGGTCCTTTTCCTTTGCTTTCTTGGGATTTTCGCAGGCGCGAAATTCTCATGCTTGACCTTTGACCGAGCGGCCAAGGCCATTTTCCTTTGCTTTCTTGGGATTATCGTAGGTGCGAAATTCTCTTTCTTGACCTTTGACCGGGCGGTCAAGGTCCTTTTCCCTTTTCTTTCCTTGGATTTTCGCGGGCGCGAAATTCTATTGCTTGACACTTGACCGGGCGATCAAGGTCCTTTTCCCTTTTCTTTCCTGGGATTTTCACGAGTGAGAAAACCTCTTGTTTGACCTTTGACCGGGTGGTCAAGGTCCCTTTCCGTTGCTTTCTTTGGATTTCCGTGGGCACGGAATCCAGCATGCTTGTCTTTGACCAGGCGGTCAACGTCATTTGCCCCTTTGGATTTCCACAGGCGCGGAATCCAGCTTGCTTGACTTTGACTAGGCGGTCAAGGCCTTTTGCCCCTTTCGATTTCTAAGGGCGCGGAATCCAGCTTGCTTGGCTTTGGCCGGGCGGTCAAGGTCCTTTGCCCTTTTGGATTTCCACTGGCGCGGAATCCAGCTTGCTTTACTTTGAGAAGCCAGTCAATGTCGTTTGCCGTTTGGATTTCCGCGGGCGCGGAATCTAGCTTGCTTGACTTTGACTGGGCGGTCAAGGTCCTTTGCCCCTGTGGATTTCTGCGGGTGCGGATTCCAGCTTGCTTTACTTTGACCCGGTGGTCAATGTCGTTTGCCCTTTGGATTTCCGTGGGTGCGGAATCCAGCTTGCTTGACTTCAACCGGGTGGTCACGGTCCTTTGCACCTTTGGATTTCCGCGGGCGCGGAATCCAGCTTGCTGATCTTGACCGGGCAGTCAAGTTCCTTTGCCTTTGCTAGGCTTTCCTTGGCTTTAACCAGGCAGTTAAAGTCTTTGTTTTCTCGGATTTCCTTGGGCAGGAAATCCCGTGGCTCGACCTTTTGACTGGATGGTCAGGGTCCTAGCCCCTCTCTCAGATATCCATGGGCATGAAATCCCGTGGCTCGACCTTTTGACCGGATGGTCAGGGTCCTACCCCCCTCTTGGATTTCCTTGGGCAGGAAATCCCGTGGCTCGACGTTTTGACCGGATGGTCAAGGTCCCAGCTCGTTTCTCGGATTTCCTAGGGTAGGAAATCCCGTGGCTCAACCTTTTGACCGAAAGGTCAAGGTCCTAGCCCTTTGCTCGGATTTCCCCGGGCAGGAAATCCAGTTGTTTAACCCTCTGACCGAGCGATCATGTTCCATTTCCCTTTCTTTCCTAGGATTTTCGCGAGTGCAGAATCCACTTGTTTGACCTTTGATCGGGCGGCCAAGGTCTTTTTCCTTTGCTTTCTTGGGATTTTCACAAGCACGAAATTCTCTTGCTTGACCATTGACCAAGCAGTCAATGTCCTTTTCCCTTTTCTTTCCTGGGATTTTCGCGGGCACGAAATTCTATTGCTTGACCTTTGACCAAGCAAGCAAGGTCTATTTCCCTTTTCTTTCCTGGGATTTTCGCGAGTGCGAAATCCACTTGTTTGACCTTTGACCGGGCGGTGAAGGTCCCTTTCCTTTGCTTTCTTTGGACTTCCGTGGGTGCGGAATCCAGCTTGCTTGACTTCGATCGGACGATCAAGGTCCTTTGCACCTTTGGATTTCCGCGGGTGCGGAATCCAACTTGCTGATCTTGACCGTGGCTCGACGTTTTGACCAGATGGTCAAGGTCCTAGCCCTTTTCTTGGATTTCCTAGTGCATGAAATCCCGTGGCTCGACCATTTGACCGGAAGGTCTTGGTCCTAGCCCTTTCCTCGGATTTCCCCGGGTAGGAAATCCAGTTGTTTGACCCTTTGACCGGGCGATGAAGGTTCGTTTCCCTTTCTTTCCTGGGGATTTTCGCGAGTGCGAAATCCTCTTGTTTGACCATCGATCGGGCAACCAGGGTCCTTCTCCTTTGCTTTCTTGGGATCTTCGCTGGCGCGAAATTTTCTTGCTTGACCATTGACTGAGCGGCCAAGGTCCTTTTCCTTTGCTTTCTTGGGATTTTCACAGGCGTGAAATTCTCTTGCTTGACCTTTGACCAGGCGGCCAAGGTTCTTTTCCTTTTTCTTTCCTGGGATTTTCGTGGGCGCGAAATTCTATTGCTTGACCTTTGACCGGGCGGTCAAGGTCCTTTTCCGTTTTCTTTCCTGGGATTTTCGCCAGTGCGAAATTCTCTTGTTTGACCGTTGATCGGGCAGTCAAGGTCCCTTTCCTTTACTTTCTTTGGATTTCAGTGGGCGCGGGATCCAGCTTGCTTGACTTTGAGTTGGCGGTCAAGGTCCTTTGCCCCTTTGGATTTCCACTGGCGCGGAATCCAGCTTGCTTGACTTTCACCGGGCGGTCAAGGTCCTTTGAACCTTTGGATTTCTGCGGGAGCGGAATCCAGCTTGCTTGACTTTAGCCGGGCGGTCAAGGTCCTTTGCCCTTTTGGATTTCCACTGGTGCGGAACCCAGCTTGCTTTACTTTGACCGGGCAGTCAATGTCGTTTGCCCTTTGGATTTCCGCGGGTGCGGAATCTAGCTTGCTTGACTTTGACCGGGCGGTCAAGGTCCATTGCCCCTTTGGATTTCCACAGGCACGGATTCCAGCTTGTTGATCTTGACCCGGTGGTCAAGTTCCTTTGCCTTTGCTAGGCTTTCCGTGGCTTTAACCGAGCGGTTAAAGTCCTTGGTTTCTCGGATTTCCTTAGGCAGCAAATCCAATGGCTCGACCTTTTGACCGGATGGTCAGGGTCAGGGTCCTAGCCCCCCTCTTTGATTTCCATGGGCAGGAAATACCGTGGCTCGACGTTTTGACCGGATGGTCAAGGTCCCAGCCCTTTTCTTGGATTTCCTATGGCAGGAAATCCCGTGGCTCGACCTTTGACCGGAAGGTCAAGGTCCTCGCCCTATCCTCGGATTTTCCTGGGTAGGAAATCCAGTTGTTTGACCCTCTGACCGGGCAATCAAGGTCCTTTTTCCTTTCTTTCCTGGGATTTTTACAAGTGCAAAATCCTCTTGTTTGACCATCGACCGGGCGGCCAAGGTCCTTTTCCTTTGCTTTCTTGGGATTTTCGCAGGCGCGAAATTCTCATGCTTGACCTTTGACCAGGCGGTCAAGGTCCTTTTCCCTTTTATTTCCTGGGATTTTCTCAGGCGCGAAATTCTATTGCTTGACCTTTGACCGGGTGATCGAGGTCCTTTTCCCTTTTCTTTCCTGCAATTTTCGCGAGTGCGAAATCCTCTTGTTTGACCTTTGATCGGGCAGTAAAGTTCCCTTTCCTTTGCTTTCTTTTGATTTCCGTGGGCGCGGAATCCAGCTTCTTTGACTTTGACTGGGCGGTCAAGGTCCTTTGCCCCTTTGGATTTCTGCCAGCGTGGAATCCAGCTTGCTTGACTTTGGCCGGGCGGTCAAGGACCTTTGCCCCTTTGGATTTCATCGGGCGCGGAATCTTGCTTGCTTTATTTTGACTGGGCGGTCAATGTCGTTTGCCCTTTGGATTTCCGCAGGCACGGAATCCAGCTTGCTTGACTTTGACTGGGCGGTCAAGGTCCTTTGCCCCTATTGATTTCCGCAGGTGCGGATTCCAGCTTGCTTTACATTGACCGGGCGGTCAATGTCGTTTGCCCTTTGGATTTCCGTGGGTGTGGAATCCAGCTTGTTTGACTTCAATAGGGCGGTCAAGGTCCTTTGCCCCTTTGGATTTCCATAGGCAAGGAATCCACCTTGCTGATCTTGACCGAGCGGTGAAGTTTCTTTGCCTTTGCTAGGCTTTCCATGGCTTTAACCGGGTGGTTAAAGTCCTTGGTTTCTCGGATTTCCTTGGACAGGAAAGCCCGTGGCTCGACCTTTTGTCCGAATGGTCAGGGTCCTAGCCCCTCTCTCAGATTTCCTTGGGCAGGAAATCTCGTGGCTCGACCATTTGACCGGATGGTCAGGGTCATTGCCCCCCTCTTGGATTTCCTTGGGCAGGAAATCCCGTGGCTCGACGTTTTGACCGGATGGTCAAGGTCCCAGCCGTTTTCTCGGATTTCCTAGGGTAGGAAATCCCGTGGCTTGACCTATTGACCGGAAGGTCAAGGTCCTACCCCTTTCCTTGGATTTCCCCGGGCAGGAAATCTTATTGTTTAACCCTTTGACCGGGTGATCAAGGTCCGTTTCCCTTTCATTCCTGGGATTTTCGCGAGTGCGAAATCCTATTGTTTGACATTTGACCGGGCGGCCAAGGTCCTTTTCCTTTGCTTTCTTGGGATCTTCGCAGGCGCGAAATTCTCTTGCTTGAACTTTGACTGGGCGGCCAAGGTCTTTTTCCTTTGCTTTCTTATGATTTTCGCAGGCGCTAAATTCTCTTGCTTGACCAGGCAGTCAAGGTCCTTTTCCCTTTTCTTTCTTGGGATTTTCGCGGGCGCGAAATTCTATTGCTTGACCTTTGACCGGGCGGTCAAGGTCCTTTTCCCTTTTCTTTCATGGTATTTTCGCAAGTGCGAAATCCTCTTGTTTGACCTTTGATCGGGCGGTCAATGTCCCTTTCCTTTGCTTTCTTTGGATTTCCGTGGGCGCGGAATCCAGCTTGCTTGACTTTGACCGGGCGGTCATGGTTTTTTGCCCCATTGGATTTCCGTAGGTGCGGAATCCAGCTTGCTTGACTTTGACCAGGCGGTGAAGGTCCTTTGCCGCTTTGGTTTTCCGCGGGCGCAAAATCCAGCTTGCTTGACTTTGGCCAGGCGATCAAGGTCCTTTGCCCTTTTGACTTTCCACAGGCGCGGAATCCAGCTTGCTTTACTTTGACTGGGCAGTCAATGTCGTTTGCCCCTGTGGAATTTCGCGCTCACGGAATCCAGCTTGCTTGACTTTGACTGGGCGGTCAATGTCCTTTGTCCTTGTGGATTTACGCCGGTGCGGAATCCAACTTGCTTTACTTTGACCGGGTGGTCGTCGTTTGCCCTTTGGATTTCCACGGTTGCGGAATCTAGCTTGCCTGACTTTGACCGGGCGGTCGAGGTCCTTCGCCGCTTTGGATGATCGTGACCGGGTGGTCAAGATCCTATGCCTTTGCTAGGCTTTCCTTGGCTTTAACCGGGCGGTTAAAGTCCTTGGTTTCTCGGATTTCCTTGGGCAGGAAATCCCGTGGCTCGACCTTTTGACCGGATGGTCAGGGTCCTAGCCCCTCTCTCAAATTTCCATGGGGAGGAAATCTCGTGGCTTGACCTTTTGACCGGATGGTCAAGGTCCTAGCCCCTCTCTTGGATTTCCTTGGGTAGGAAATCCCGTGGCTCGACGTTTTCACCGGATGGTCAACGTCCCAGCCCTTTTCTCGGATTTCCTAGGGCAGGAAATCCTGTGGCTCGACCTATTGACTGCAAGGTCATGGTCATAGCCCTTTCCTCGGATTTCCCTGGGCAGGTAATCCAGTTTTTTGACCCTCTGACCGGGCAGTCAAGGACATTTTCCCTCTCTTTCCTGGGATTTTCACTAGTGCAAAATCATCTTGTTTGACCTATGACCAGCCAGCGAAGGTCCTTTCCCTTTGCTTTCTTGGGATTTTCACAGGCGCGAAATTCGCTTGCTTGACCTTTGACCGGGCGGCCAAGGTCCTTTTCCTTTGCTTTCTTGGGATTTTTGCTGACGCGTAATTCTCTTGCTTGACTTTTGAGCAGGCGGTCAATGTCCTTTTCTCTTTTCTTTCCTGGGATTTTCGTGGGCGCGAAATTCTATTGCTTGACCTTTGACTGGGCGGTCAAGGTCCTTTTCCGTTTTCTTTCATGGGATTTTCGCATGTGCGAAATCCTTTTGTTTGACCTTTGACAGGGCGGTCAAGGTCCCTTTCCTTTGCTTTCTCTAGATTTTTATTGCTTGACCTTTGACCGGGCGGTTAAAGTCGTTGGTTTCTCGGATTTCCTTGGGTAGGAATTTCCGTGGCTCGACCTTTTGACCGGATGGTCAGGGTCCTAGCCCCACTCTCAAATTTCCTTGGGTAGGAAATCCCGTGGCTCGACCATTTGACCGGATGGTCAGGGTCCTAGCCCCTCTCTTGGATTTCCATGGGCAGGAAATCCCGTGGCACGACCTTTTGACCAGATGGTCAAGGTCCCAACCCTTTTCTCGGATTTCCTAGGGCAGGAAATCCCGCGGCTCGACCTTTTGACAGGAAGGTCAATGTCCTAGCCCTTTCCTCGGATTTCCCCGGGCAGGAAATCCTGTTGTTTGACCCTCTGACAGGGTGGTCGAGGTCCTTTTCCTTCTCTTCTTGATTTTCGCGGGCACAAGTTCTAGTTGTTTGACCCTTTGACCGGCCGGTCATGGTCCTTTTGTTTTTTTCTTTTGTGTTTTCGCGGGCGCGAAAATCTCTTTGTTCGCCTTTGGTCCATGCAGACTGGGCCCTGTTTTGCTTGACAACTGTTCTATTTCTCATGCCCCCCTTTTTCTTGGGCTGGTACCCCCAACTACTCGGTTGACAACCGTCACACTGTCAGGCGTCCAGGTTGGCAAGGCTTGATTAGCTTGTCGTATCCCGTCTATTGGGTTGATAACCTCATAATCCGGTGTTTTCAGCATGATGAGTCTGACAACTTATCATTTTCTTACCAGTGTTTTCTTCTGTTTGTGTTTTCAGCATTAGCATTTGTTTCGCATCGGTTTTCAGCATCGACTCTTGCATTGGCATCTCGCATTAGCATTACATCCCCAGCATTTAGATCAGTTGGTGCACGCATTTTGCATTTGCATTTGCATTTGGCAACAGGTCATGACTTTCAGTGCATCCGCCGAATAAGTGACTTACCGCCTATAGCAAACACCATCCTTCTGTAACCTCAAAATGGGGGTATCTTGTCAACCCTGAGCATTGGTCTTGGTTCCCTTCGTCCCTCGACCTCGCTCAGGGAGGGGCATCTGTAGACAACCCGATTTTGAGGTGACTCATTGATAAGACTCAAAATGTTGCTTTGGATGTGGCTAACCCTTGAACCAATCCTAAACCTATAGCAAGTCTGCAGCCCAACTAGAACGCCCGATAGGTAGGAGAGCACACCTAGCTAGCACACTTAGCTAGCACACTTAGCTAGCACACCTACCTAGCACACTTAGCTAGCACACCTACCTGGCACACTTAGCTAGCACACCTACCTGGCACACCTAGCTAGCACACCTACCTGGCACACATAGGTGGCGCACATAGCTGGAGCACCAACCTGGCGCACAGCCACTTTTCTGGCTGCGGCTGCTGGCTTTCCACCTCTTTTGGCTGTTACCTCTAGCAACGAATATGCCATGGAATCTTCTAGGATTTTCATCTGCGAGGCTCTCCCCATTCCCATGAGTTACCCATGAGAAAATCCTTTATAAGGACACCCATAGGTAGGCATAGGGAGAGGTTAGAAATCCTGAGTTGAAGTTAGAAACCCATAATTCTGCAATTTTGCTCTGAGCTAGCTTCTTGCACGAGCTATACCCTCTATCTAGCAGCATATATTCGTTTTCTGGAGCACTCTCTTGCATCCCAAAGCACCCTTGATCCTACCAAAGCAACAATGATCTCTTTATCTCTGAAATTTCGAGAGGGAACATCTTGAGAGGTAGGCCTTCTACCTCTTCTTTCTTTTTAGTTATATTTTCAGAAACATGATAAGACATGCTTAAAATCCTACGTATAGACTGCTTTATTCCATGTTTTATTAATTTTTTTTTTATGATAAACATGCTTGTTCTCTATGCAAAATAATCTCCATGCTAGTCATTGCTTTTCTTTCTAGCATAAAGCTTGCATGAGTTGTCTTCTGTTACCATTTCTTTTCACATAGCTTTGCCACGCACCTTTATGTTTTTGCACATAGATATATGCTTATGGTCATCGTTTACATACATTCAGATTGCATTCATCCAGAACATGTCTATGCTTTGGCATTTTTCAGGCTTTCATACATGAACCCATTTGCATTAGCACGAATTATCCTTTATCTTTGCTGAGATGGATTCTGGATTAGATTACAGTCTGATCCAGACTCCCTGAGGCGCATCACTCAGGCGCACCCAACCCGCGCATATATCTGGCGCACCAACAGGCATGCCAGACTTGCCAGAGATCAGATCACTTGCATTTAGCATCTTTGTTTGCATGGCTTTATTTGAGATCTTGAGTTTGATTCTTTATGATTGATTCTCTGATGTGTCATGATGACATCTGCTTGCTTTTTAGTCTTATTCGGATTGTTTTCCGTCTGTTTTCTTCATTTCATTATAAAGTTCCAGGCTGAATCTGGTAGGCCGATTGCACCTTACTCCTTTGTGGAGAGCCATGTGCATCGCCCCAGGATCCAGTGGTTTGGCTGAATCATGCATTCTTAATCTAGTTCAAATAGGTGAGACCTTGTGTGAGGCTACCTGCCCTTGAGCACAGGGTCATTGCATTTGCATTTCTTGCACTTCTGATACATGATTCCCTGAGTTTTACAAAATGATTCTACTATGTAATTTTCCAGAATGCATCCTCTAATGTTTTGGTTTTATGTGGCTTTCTGTTTTTCCCTCAGCATATTTTACTGGCCCACTTAGACGCATATAAGTGGTGCCCCAGACTGGAGCACTATTCTGGCGCACCAAACAGGCGCAATGGCCGGTTTTCAGTAGCACACAACATGTTTTCATGTGTTTTGCTTGCTTTCTCGACCCGATTTGCTTCAAGGTTTTCCTTTGGTTTTCTTCCTTGATGCATTAGGAAGGCACAGATTTGTTTTCAGCAGTTTTCTTGCATTTTAGATTGCATTTAGGCATGTAGAAAGCAAGGATGATAAATCGCTCAAGATATTAGATCTTTGATCTT
>JAMKQA010032246.1:0-10736 GCA_024699735.1 Posidonia australis
ATTTTCTGTATTGATTAATGGCACCCCTAAAGGATTCTTTGGGGCAGCCAATGGATTAAGACAGGGTGATCCTTTATCCCCCCTGCTATTTATCATTGTTTCTAATGTCCTTAATGGCATGTTACAGACTGCAAGGAGGAACAATTTAATTTCTGGGATTACCTTCCCTCATGGGGGTCCTTTTATTATAAATCTGCAATATGCAGATGATACCTTGCTTTTTTTGCCTGCTAATTCTGAAAACCTCATTAATATTAAAAGGATCCTATGTTGTTTTCAGACTGTTTTTAGGTTAAAAATTAATTTCTCTAAATCCTCACTGTCTGGTGTGGGGGTTTCCCAGGAAGAATTACTGTCCTCTTGTGATATTATGGGCTGTGTCAAGGCTGACCTCCCCATTACCTACTTAGGTCTGCCTTTGCATTACAAAAAAACAAATTATACTAGTTGGGCTCCTGTAATTGAGAAAGTTACTTATAAACTTTCATCCTGGAAGGCCAGGCAGTTATCTTTAGGGGGAAGGTTAGTCTTGGTTAATATGGTTTTATCAGCAATACCTACCTACTTTATGTCTGTAGTTCATATGCCCAAGAAGATAGAGAAAAAACTGGATAGTTTAAGAAGCAATTTCTTATGGAATGCCAATTCTTCTACAAGCAAAGGAATACATCTTGTCAGATGGCCAAATATGTGTAGAAGCAAAAAAGAAAATGGTTGGGGGATCAAAAATCTTAGGAGATTTGGTGCAGCCCTCAAAGCTAAACTAAGTTGGCAATATTTTTCAGGAAATAGCAATCCTGTTTGGAAATCTCTCATTCAGGCTAAATACTTATTCAAGGGACCTGGGGCTATTTTGAACAAGTTTTCCTCCACCTGTTCTCCCTTATGGAGACATATCAAAAAGGGATTGAATTTTTTCACTTGTTTCTCTAAGGTTACAGTGGGTAATGGCTCTAATACTCTCTTTTGGAGACAATCATGGTACAATGACAAGCCTCTCTGTATATTGTTACCTGAATTATATACTATTGCTAGATTTAAAAAAGCATCAATCAAGAGAACTATGCATCTGTTTAATAGGGACTTCAACAGATTGTTTCAGACATTCCATTGTGAGACCTACAATTCCAACTTGCTTCAATTACAGTTGGAATGTTTTGTGGCTATTATGCAGTCTGTATCTTTCAACTCTAGTGAGGATGAATTTCATTGGACTCCCACTAATACCTTCACAGTGAAAGCTGCCTATACTCTTATTAATGATGGAGGATCACGCAATGTCTTTTTCCAAAGTATTTGGAAAAGTCCATCCCCCCTAAAGGTTAAGTTATTTGCATAGTTAGTCATTCAAAATAGGAACTTAACAAAAGAAAATTTATTGAAAAGAGCATGGATTAGTTCCCCATTATGTATTTTTTGCTCTGTGGGCATTGAAAGTAATACACATTTGTTTCTTCATTTTTCCTTTGCTAGGAAAATTTGGAGGTTCTTCTTGAACTCCCAATTAAGCCCTGGCTTCTTATCAGTGGCAGATTTGTTCCTCTCCACCCCTGATCTTAAGTTTTATTTGCCTTTTACTGGGTGGACTTTGTTACTCCAGATCATTCTCTGGTTGATTTGGAGGGAGAGAAACTGCAGGATTTTTCGTAATACTACTAAGTCAGCTTTTGAGATTTTCTCTGATATTATATGTTTGATGCTATTTTGGGTGGTAAATATTGTATCAGGTTTCGAGAAAGAAGAAATGTTGCAGTTTGTAACTGCAATGACTCCACAGCCTGAGGTGCCTCTAGCTGCACCATCTTCTATTCCTCCCCCTCCTCCCCCACCAGGAGAGGCAGCCCAGAATGCTATGAACGAATGAATGAAGACAGTTGGCCCATACAGAAATATTCATTTTTGGATATAATTCTTTTTTGTCCCATTTTTGATTAATTCTGAACTGTATGGTATCTTATATGGAACATTATGCATTTTTGGAGGCTGTATAACCTAAGGGTCTGTAATATTGTGGAACTCTATATTTCTTATCTGACATTAAAGCCGAAGAAATAATATCTATCTCAATCGTTAACAAAAAAAAAGTCTAACAAAAATAGGTAACACTTCCATCATGTTTATTTCAAATTGATTCTACATCTGCTTACAAAACTTTTGACATACAGATTCAATAGCAATACCAAAAATGATATCACAAACATATATTTGTACTATCAAAAAAACATTTTAATTTTCTTTATGATAACCCTTTATGATGATGCTACTTGCCAAACATTTTTGTAAATTACCTAGTCACTCAAATGGACCATTGATTGCACGGCATTTAGTTCCTATCTCAAGTCAAAACCATTAAATTACTTTTTTGAATAGTCTTATAACGTGTAATCCTCATACTTCAGTCCAACATCCATATCAAACGAACACGAAGAAAAAAAGAATGCAATCAATCACACTCCCATACTAATAAGAAGATACAAACAGTAATCAAAGACTAAACAGTAAAAAAAAAAAAAAAAAAATTCCAGCAGAGAAACCACATCCACATCTCTCAGTTACGTGAAATCCACAACCATGCCTGAAGACTTTCTCCTATGTAGAACACAAACTAACATGCGTGACAAAGTACACCATACATATTCGTTAACAACTTAAATTTGACCTTGATCTAATTATTCTTTGGAACGGTGGCAATGATCAAGCCCAGCCCATCGTGCTCATCAGAAGAAGGCAACACGTGTACAACCCCTTCACTGGATTGAACATGGTAGGAGACATGCACAGGCGTGTTGCCTTCTCCAAACACCACCTCCTCCGCTGCAAGAACATCCCAACCCACTACCTTCAGTCCACCGTCATCCAAAACTTCCTCCCTTTTCTCATAGAACTCAACCCTCACTTCCTCTCTCCCTCGTTCGATTACGTAGAATCTATCCCTCGGTGCAGCTCCGGCAGCCTTCGCGGCATCCACGAGAGCTGCAGTTGGCTTGCCGGCCGCCGCAGGGAGGTTGAAGAGCATGGTGTGGGTGGTTGGTGTAGTTGAATCCAACGGCGTGGACTTGATGTGGGAGGAGACGCCAGGTCTCCTGAACCTGGAAAGATGGAATATTGGGTGTTTGGAGAGGGTGTTCTCTGTGAGCATCGTGGTGTGGATTTGAGCCCATTTTTTGAAGAATTGGACGAGCATGACCGGGTCTGCCAGGAGGACACTGCAGCTCAAGCCGATGGAGTATCCGTCCCCTTCAAAGATGGTCACCTGAAACGTTGATATCAATAAGGTGATAAATAGTTTCAACGCCGATTACAGCTTAGATAATTTTAATGGACGCCAATACTTTTGTAGAACATGACATGTGCTAATGAGAAAATATATCTAAATTACCCATGAATGTGTATCCAAGCAATAACAAACATGAGAGTCAAATTAATTTGACCATGTTCACAAATAGGCGATAATGTTTTTTTTTTTCTTCTCAAATTATAGCTATCCCTGATCAATTTATGAAACTATAGCTCCGACAGTCACGTGACTGTAGGTAAAAAAACTAAACGCCGGATTGATGATGCCGATCTACCCATTAAACTCAACATTACCATTGTCAAAATCCTGGAATACAATATCAAATGTATGAATTATGCACTCCCACTGTCGAGATAATGTTTTTTTTTTCCTTTTTCAGAAAACCGCGCTGACAACGTCAAAGGAAATTTGTAAGAAAAAACATGAAAAGAGCAAAGGAAAAAAAAAATCTTTATTGTATTGCTCAAGGAAATTTGAAGTATTCCAGCATGATCATACTCACCTGCACATGGCAAAGAGCTGAATACTGCAGCCTCGCCTCATCGATATCAGCCCAATATGCCAGCATACCTTCCCTCTCACCCCTCCCCTTCATCTCCATGAACCCCGACATGGTCATCTCCGACTTCGCCTGCACGAGCCTCAGTCCAGCGTCGCTGAATTTGATCTCGAACTTCCCTTCCCCGTCCCCCTCGTTCCGTCGAAGCCTCCCGGCGAACAGCGGGTGCTCTACCAGCGTGGCGTTAAGAGACTCCTTGAACCACGCCACAAGGTTGTGAACCGACCTATCCTCCTCCGTTGGTGTCTTGAAGTAAGCCACGAGCCGGTGGTGGCTACTGAGGAACTCACCGGCGAGAGGGACCGTGGTGAAGATCCGGCGAGACCGGCTGGGCTGGCTGACCTTGGCCGGTGTCACCGTCTGGATGGCTTCGATGTGAAGCTGCTTTGCTGCCATGATCAATCGCTACTCCCCACAGGAAAGGCTTCCTTTGTTTGCCACCAGTCCGGTTTTCTTCTTCTCCTCCTCCTCCTCCTCCTTCAGCTTGTGTGAGGTAATTGTAGTGACATGGTATCTCCGTCTCCTTGGAACATCACCTTGGGTTTTGACCAAATTTACCAAGAATGCCACCTCATGAGACGATCAGAGGTTGAGAGGGTGGTATGGTTTGTAAATATTTGTGATGTGTGAGGACAAGATAGTCAAAGAGGACCATACACACATACAGGGGATCTGGTTGGGTTGATACACCTAATGGGGTGATGCTTAAATACGGTTCGACGAAATATTTTGTTTGGTTATCCGTTTATATCTAATCCTTACAAGTTGCAAGGCATGATCTACTTAAATTAATTATTCAACGTTTAAATTAATTATTCACGCCATTACTTCGCTGGTTGGTCTGTGGTCCTCCAATGGCGCGCGACTCGTTCTAAAACCGTGCAGTGTATAATTAGACACTTGATTAAGAAAGTTTGATCGATCGTCACAATTTAACACTAGCAGTAGGAATAATAACCCTGTTCATCGCAGAGGAGAATTATGATACTCTACACTCCTTATCTATATGCATAATCTATGCAGTCTCATCTCTTACACTAAATCATACATAATTAATCTCAATTATTGGATGATTCAAACAAAAAAAAAAAAGACAAATGAAATAAAGGATCTCACAAATGATATTAAAAAAAAATCTTTGTGTAAGAATTGACGTCGTAAAAAGTAGTATGTGTGAACTGATGTTCCACGTGTATTGGTGAAACTAACGATATAATGACACTTGCGTATTGAACGATGGTTTCACGCGTCGAGTGCCATATCTGGTGAATTCCAGTACTTCACCGTTTACTTCTTGTTTACATTTGTGATTTGGTAACCAATTTGGCAGTGCGGTGCGGACAAGGATGTCTGACCGATCCATCTTTTGTGAGACCAAGACATGTTTTAAGATGCAATGTGCCTTTTCATGACTCAAAAGCATAAGTCGGTAATAGTCGCTTCTTGTGCATTCTTAATAGTTAATAATACAATAATTTTAAACATACATAAAAAATATTTGTATTCAATTTAGTAATAATATATTTAATAATCTATTATCAATGTTAAATGTGTATTAATTGAGTTTAATCGATTCCAATACTGTTGAATTAAGTAATAATTGTATCCAATTGTATCAAAATGAAGTAATATTCATTAATTATAAATCATATAAATATTTTAACATAGTTAAAAAAATTATTACTAAATTTTATCGTGTCATATCAAGAATTGATAGGCCTACTAGTGGTTCACTTAAGAATCGAAAGTACAAAGAAACTAAATCCACTCTGAAGCTTGTAGAAAAACTCTAAACAAATATCTTCCAAATCTTGATGCAACAAAGTACAAAAATCACTAGAAAATATATTGTATTCAATCTTTAAGAGATACATCACAAGGTCATATCAAACCACTAAAGACTCAACTTAACCACATCAAAACTTGTCGTATTACCTAACGTCAAGCAAACAACACTACCCACAAGTAGTTGTTGAAGCGTACTACACTACCACGAATGAATCACACTGCGAGGAGTTCACCCATCCTAGATCCTACCTTTGAAGAACCCTCAGCACCATCCATTATAGGACGTTATCAGAAACAAGGTATTTGTATATCTTACTATGGCAAACAATGCAGAGTCTATCCTCTCGATGTCTTGAGTCTTAATACCTAGGCTAATCAGAATCTTATACCTCCTGACCCTGCTGACACCTATCACTTGAACCTCATTCTTTGATCTCGTGATCAATTACTCAAAGGTATCATATCTTCTGAATCTGTCGACATAATTCCTATAGCTTTTTAGTTCCTAAACTTCAATCTAAGCCTTGTACTCAACCATCTAAGAATATTATTATATTCTCTAGTCCCGCAAACACAATCTTTTGACTTCTTTGTCCTTAAAACAACTCGATGGTAAAACCTTTTAAAATTATTTTCATCATTTTCCAAATTACTTTGAAAACATTTAAAATTATTTAAAACACTAAGTCAATCACCAAAAGAAACAAGCCACAGCTTCTTGCTATTCAGACAAAAAACGCACAGCATAAACACGCGAGTCACACATGTAGCTCAAGTTTGAAGGCTCTCGCAAGAAACAAAATATCCAAAGTAAAACATAAATATCAAGGGATCTTCTAAAATTCCCCAACAAACATTAGCCACAAAGCACATAAGCATAAAACATTATCATTTCTATTCAAAAATAGAATAGAAGAAAATTACTTTAAAGAACTACTTGAACAAAGTAGCGTGAGACTTTAAAAAAATTAGCAAAGTACATCAAACTAAATATCTCAAAATTATTTTTATCATTCAACAAATCTCACAATATTTCAACAAGTAATACTCCAAATGAGAGCATGAATCATAACTTCTAATGTAAAGAACTCAGACTGAAAATTAGAAAATTCTATTGAAAATCGTAAATCTAGAACATCATTCTCAACCAAAAAATGTCAATGTTATGTACCTTTTTGAAGGTTTTGAAATTATCTTTTTAATGCATCTAAACTTACTAAAATCTAGTATTAGAAATTCAAGTTATGATCAATTAAAGACAACAAGATTAAGTAGTAAAATAAAGTTGCAATGAGCATACATGCAACGGAAGATTTCAATATAGATATGAAAATTCATCATGTAACTAAAATTCCTTGTTCGAATTACATCATAAAACTCTTTGTATGAAACGTGTACCTTTAGTTCAAAGCACACGAACCTACAAACACAGAAAAATCTAATTGACCTCGTTGACAATCCATACTCGCCAAAGCTCCGATCATAGTCGCTCACACCTTCTTCTAAGTACGACCAAGCTACCCAAAAGCTTTAAACAACACAAGGAACTCAAATCAACACATGCAAAGAAAGAAGAAATGAACCCAAAAAATAACACTCAACTCACGCTTCAGCAACCCAACTATGGAGGGAAGAAGATCGTTGGCACTACCTTTCGGCTACAACAACAACCTTAGGCGTCGATCTCCACAAGAACTTTCTCACATACAACCCAAAGTCCAAAAGCACAAGTGGCAAGTGGCTGCACATTTGTCCCTCACCTTCATCACTTGGCATTCAAAACACAAATACTTGTATCACATACACCTCCTGACGTGTCTTATTTAATTACCGCAAATGCACGGCGTATTATGTAGTACGTGGTAAATACAGGTCGATCCCACAGAGAAAAGTGTTCAAGAACAGAGATTTATTATCAATTATTGAGATGAGAGAGATGATGATTAAGGACTAAACACTTAAGAAAAATTTAGAATAAATGAAGAACTAGGATTTTTGAATCCATTCATGTAAATATAAATACATGATTAAATCCACTCTATGTTTTCCGATTGATCTATATAATTTTATTCAATGATTCTTATCTTAACAAACATAATATATATGCAATGCTCCATAGACTATCAAGTTAAGGAATAAAAATAAAAAAATCAAATTAAATCAAACGACATATGATGGAATTGAGATTATATACACAACCCCCAATTAAATCTTCCCTAAGCATAGACTAAAAAGATGAAATCAATGTTAATCTATCAAAGTTTTTCGATTCATTGAATGATCTATGTAATATACATCCAACCTACATATTCATAGCATTAAGCATAAAGAGATAACATAGAGCAATTTAATCATGACATATAATATTACATGAACTTCATCTCAATCCTAAATCTAGAAGATTAGTCACACATGATTAAGTAAAACAATAAAATAAAAGAATAGGAAGAAGGAGAAAGAGAAGACATAATTAAATAAAAAAACTTTTTATTAAACCGATGATCTTCAGAATCTCCCAAAATATAAGAAAAGAAAGAGAGTCTAAAACCTTGCTTCCTTCATTCCTTCCTTGGGACTCCATAGATCTACATAAGGGATCTTTTTATAGGTATAATAACTTGCTTATGTGAGATACAAATCTGAATATAAAATTTAATCTTGAATTTTAAATATAAGATATTTACAAGTGAGAATCTTATCCAAAGAAGACCAAGTCAAAAATATCTACTACAGGCGCTGAGAGGCGTTGGATCTGCATCTGGGCACTTGAGAGGCATCCATGTCATCTAGGATCTTCTTTGACTTTTTCCACAGACTGATATTTTACTAGTATTTAGACACATGGAAAATATGTGTTTGACCTCTTCACATAGCTTTAGAATTTTCCATACAAAAATCTCTTCTTTTCTGGCACAATTATTCTTTTCCCCCTTATTTTGGGAAGCGTTGGATCTGCATCTGGGCACTTGAGAGGCATCCATGTCATCTATGATCTTCTTTGACTTTTTCCACAGCTTGACTGATATTTTACTAGTATTTAGACACATGGAAAATATATGTTTAACCTCTTCACATAGCTTTAGAATTTTCCATACAAAAAACTCTTCTTTTCTGGCACAATTATTCTTTTTTTCGTTATTTTTCGTAAATTCCTTCTAAACCCTTAAGTTCTGCAAAATTTGCAGAAAACACCTCAAGTAATATTATTTATATACAACATAGACAAATATGAAAATAAAATATGCATGAATTATGAGTTAATTACCTCCACTTATACATTCTCATGCAGTCAACATAACACTTGTTCCAACTCAAGTGCATGTACTCCACTTGTGCAATGATTCTAATATCAATATAAATTATTTCCAAAGTTCAACTTTAATGATCATTAAAATTCAATTAAGTCGAGATTATGATATAACATCAAACTCTACTCATTCATACTAAATTCCATTAACATTCATCAATTATAATCAAAATATCTATTCAAATTATTATCTAATCAATTACAACCACCAACATAAAGTTAAGTGGGACACTAATCTCCCACACATGGCTCGCCAAGCTTTGACCTTAGAAAACCTAACACGTGTCATACCAACAAGTCCACAAAATGCACTGACCAAACATGCAAAATAGAGGTCACAAATGTTACATATGACCTATATCCATGTGGAGACCTGATCTTATGGCTTGAAGAAGATATTTAGTTTCTGTTACGTTTCGGATATGTTTGGAATTTTGGACTTTTATTCGATCAGGTTGTAATTTTTTTGGGTTGTAACTGTTGACTTGATATTTTGTATATCGTTTGGTGGTAGTTTTCATAGTTAAGTACATTTACTTTATATTATTGCTACTATTTGTAAAAAAAAATTGTATATCACCCATGCAATGCACGATTTAGTGCTAGTAATTACATATGATTTATGTAATTATTACTCAGACGAAGATAAATTAGTTACAATTCCAGACAAGTAGACAACCGTCACCACACCAAGAAAGGGACAACTCTCATGAGAGTGAGGCACAACCAAGTCCAACAACCAGCATTCATTCACTCGTTCGCGAGCTCCCAGCCACATGTTGATTCTCTCCATTTTGCCTATGCCAATAATAGAATGTTGTGCAATCACATGTCAAACGATGAAAATCTCATTATGACTGTATACAATAAATGGAGAATTTGAAACTCCATATTCCATTAAAAAATAACCTGAGTTCAAGCGATTTTGAACTTTGGAGTCATGAATGATAATTGTAAGGGACAACTATTGTATCTTTCCAAATAAGTTTGAAACGTAAACAGAAGAATTTTACGTCTTCCACTTAAGTTGTAAAACGATTCTTCCTGAATCAATGAATACTCTATTTAGGTTTGACAATGGGTCAGGTCTGAACTCAAGATCTATAAATCTAGTTTCGTAAAATTAGAATCTAGGTCTAGAAAATAAGACCCATGAATCTATAGATTCGAACTCATTAGATCCGTTTATTTACTGAATAGAATTTGAGTCAAAAAACACCCAAACTCGTGGAGTTAGTATATATATCAAGTTAAAAAAGTAAAAATCCTAACCCTAAGGTGTGAGGCCTAACCTATCACAACTGCATCGTCCAAAATCCAAACCCAACCCTACGACACTCGACAGCCTCCTCCTCCTTCCCTCTATCCAAACCCTGCATCCCTCTTTAGATGTACAATCAGAAAAGTAAAAATAAATGGAAAGTAATATTGGTATTCTGATAGTATTGTTATTCAGTTTGGAAAGTGTAGACACTCCGATTTTGAAGTCACTTGGCAGCAGGCTCCTCCGGTTGATGCTCTGGTAGCAACCACCAAAATCCTAACTCACTTAGGCCCGTATAGGCCCATTAAGCCCAATTAGAACCACATTGGCCCACTCTGACCCAATTAGACTTAAAACTAAACAAACTAAAATAAATCCACTGGAAAGCTAATTAATCAAACAAATAAAACCCTAAAATCCACTTAATCCAATTAAAATCCATTAAAAAAAGATAAAACCTTAATTCAAGTCTTAATTCAAATTAAATCATTTAAAAATCCAATAAGTGAAAATCCTAATT
>JAMKQA010032247.1:0-10740 GCA_024699735.1 Posidonia australis
TATTTGGTTTTTTAAGTGATTTAATTTGGATTAAGCTTGAACTAAGGTTTTTACTTTATTTAATGGATTTTAATTTCTTTTCACTTGATTAAGGTTTCAAAATTTTGATTAATTAGGGTTTTATCGAATTTTAAGTTGATTTAAGTTGGTTTACTGGATTATGTGGATTAGGGTTTATTGTTGGATTTTTAAGTGGATTTAATTGGATTTTGTTTGATTAAGGTTTTTGTTAGGGTTTTGTTGGATTTTAGGTGGATTTTAGCTAGATTAAGTGTTTTGTTTGCTTTTCAGTGAATTTTAATGGGTTTTAGTGTTTTATTGGGTCATGTGGTCTAGTGTGGGTCTGATTGGGACCTACATGGACTAGGGTTTTAGTGGTCGCGACCAGAGCATCAACCGGAGGAGCCTGCTGCCAAATGAGCTCAAAATTGGGGTGTCTACAAATTTGTTATAACTACCTAGATTCTTGGGCCTCACGTTGATGATTTTCGCTAACTAATTCTGTTAACTGAAATCGTCTCCTGTAACCACTAGTTCCATATGCCAAGATAGATCGTCGATTTACATTGTTGTCGGGAATTGCGTGACCTGTCACTAGTCCAGTTACTGAACTATGATTGAATCCCGATCAAATTGAAAGAATGCAACAACACTCGATTGGAGAAGCAAATAGGACGCAACGGGAACATGTTCACACCTACAGTCGATGGAATGGCTCCCTGTTTCCTCCACTTCGCCTATCTCATCGGAGAGCTAGTCCACCAGCTTTGACAGAGAATGACAATATTGGAGGAGTCTCAATGAGGCTGGAGAGGGAAATCGAAGACCTTAGCAAGCAAGAACGGCCTGAAAGAAATCACTCTAGGTGTTCAGATTCCCTAATGACACCTGCCATCACTCTTCCCACTTACCTCGCTGGCGTGAGCGGTCGTCAATCATGGAAGGCATCCAGTGAGCCTCATAGAGACTTGGAAAGACATGAGAGGCGGAGAAGGGATGATGAAAGGCAAAGTGAGAGAGAGGAAAACACGAACAAACCAAAGAATCAGTGGAAGGATCATTCGTCCTTCAACCGGCCCACCACACTGGAGCGAGTACCGATAGGCCTCACTCGAGAACATTGGACTCCATCCGAAGTCCAGGAAGGCTGAGGAGACTCCAAGGACACCTATATAGGGGTTTACAATGGAAACACATTGCATTACTCTCCTATAGCATGCATCATCAGTGTTGGGAAATTTTCGAAGTCTCGCACACTCAAGTATGATGCGAACGGAAACACAGGGAGATGAGGGACTTACCTGTGAAGCACTGTAGTACTCCGGGGACTCCACAAAGCTCGAGCAAGGTCGACAACGACTGAATCATTATCAGAAGAATCGAAGCCAGAGAAGTGATCACGGGAAACAACGGGAGCTGGAGGGATGCTAGAGCACTTAGCTGGAGAATGATAAGAATCGCGATGCCTCTCCTAAGTGGCACAGAGGTGTTTAAATAGGTAGTCGACACCAATGGGAGCCGTTGATGCATAATGGCCAGAGACAAGCAGCAACGTGACTTTCAAGGGCTCGAATTGGTGAATTGGATGTCGGATTATGGGCATTTAGGTCCCAAACGTCGAAAAACCAAGTTTCCAACCAATCTTGATCGTTAGTGATGAAGACAAAATGAATTATCAGGGAAATGCGATGCTAGTGCACCCTATGCTCGAAATAGGGCATTTCGCCAGCTATTTCCACCACCTACTTCCGCTAGCAATACTCGCGTGGAAGCCATGTCATATATAACTGGTTGGAAATACCGCTTGGCCCAACAAAAGTCAATTAAGTAGCCCTTAAGCCCATTGATCATCCTTTTAAGGACTAATTGGCAAGCAAAGGTTAAGATGAATGTTATTAAGGTGTCTTTGGAAAAAGTGAGTTGGCCTAGTAACTTCATAGGTCACATCCTCTCTCCTGGATTCATCCAAATCTTCCTGTAAAATCCGAGGTGTCTGTAGATACCCCTCCCTAAGCAAGGTCGAGGGTAACTGTAACGCCCCGAATTCGGACACATTATCTAAATCATAGTATCATAAGTAAAACTACACTAATTACAGTAAAATTAAATAACTATAACTATGACTCACCTCCACGAAACAATGTGCTGCTAGAAGCTCTGACTCCGGCACTGGAACCCGATTGCACACAATCTGCACCTAAAAACCAAACAAGCACGCGTGAGTGACATCTAAGTCACCTAGTACGCGTCCCAAACATACAAACAGCAAAAATCCAGCAAAATGCCAAAAACTAAACTTTTAATTTATAAAACTTGGTTTTCTTTTGAAGATCCAATTTAAAACATCCTTGTCCTTTCCTTTGAAATCATTTAGGAATTTGTTCCCACATTGTACTTTCTTAAGATTCACTTTTTCTTTCTTTTTGAAACATTTGAAATTTTGTTTTCAAAACCACATTCCTTTTCCAAAATCTATTTTTTTACTTTCCTTTTTCCCTTTTTCAAAACCTTTCTCATATTCTAAGAAATCTACAATTCCGACCAAATCCAGCCTAAAATACAATGCCACACAGGGCTCAAAACCAAAATCACAAACACTGGTTGGGAACTGGTTAAAGCACAATCATTATTTTATTCCAGGATTTTAGGACCATTCATAGGTCCAATCCTATCCAAACCACATTTCTTTTTTTATTTCTCAAAATCACATTCTTTTCTTATTCATTTTCACTTTTCTTTATTGATGTTACCTTGATTAGGGGTAACCAGGCTCACAAGTAGTAGGCGAGGACATCATTTCCCTCTCCTTCCTGCATTGTCGTGGTGAAATTCTTCGTGTGGGATGTCACAGCCTTGGCCAACCGGCCTCAATCTCTTTCATATATGTACCGGGATACGTCTTTATCTGACGTCCCATCAGTGACCCAAACAACTAGGTTCTACACTGTCAGTGACCCGAACAACTAGGTTCAATAACCTAGGCTCAGCCTACACCGTCACGAGCTCGGTGACTCGAACAACTAGGTTCAACGACCCAAGCTCAGCTTACACCGTCTCAAGCTCAACAACCACAGTCGTATCTGGCAACTGGTTCCATTGGAGCCTCATACTCCAACCACATTGTCAACACCAACCCTTGTGGTTCCTTAACACATTATTAGTGTTTCATTTTCAAAACTCTTTAAGCTTTCCTTTTCAAAACCATTTCCATTTTCATTCTTTTTCGTTGTAGGAATCTATTTCCATGCAACACCTGACCCACCCCTGGGGTTCCAACTCAATTCATTTAAAATCATGTGTTTAAAATCACGATCGGGTCTCATGTCTAAAAACTACACACAATCAACCATTTCATTCATTTATAGGGTCTAAAACCCAAAACCATTCCCAAATCCACTCCCAAATCCACTTATTTGGGTTCTATATTCCTCCATGACATTTTCATGGGGAAAACACCATTAACACAAGCTTATTGTCCACTTAAAATATCCTTTTTCTTCCATTTTATATTCCCATTAAAATATCAGAGCCAGGGAAAAATTGGCAGACCGAAACCAGGTTCGGTATACCGAAAATCCCTTGTTCAGTATACTGAACATCCTTGATATACCAAACCCCCCTAATCCGGTATACCGAAACATTCTCGGTATATTGAAACTTCCTGTTTCAGTCGACCGGATGATTTCGATCTATTGAAACCAGGGATCCTGGCTTTATTTGTCAGGATTTCGGTATATCGAATTCAATTTGGCATTTCGAATTTCTTGCAACCAAGGCATTCCCCTGTTTTGGTTGAAGAAATAGTTAGAAGTGCGAGCCTCCGTCGGACCCCCAAACACACATCACAAAATACCAATAAATCATGGGGTGTAGACCCTTGAGTCTACTTCAAAACCCCTCAAACCATTCATGATTTTATTAACTACACAATCCACTCAAAAATCACAAAGGGATGAAATTCAAAAACGACTATTGTAGCCTTCATCCCAAAATCTCGTATATCCTTACTAATTTTCATTATAACTGCATGATATCTATTTTTTCATGCTCTTCAACTCATTCCCATTAATTCCACTATTTTTCTAGGATTTTACATGCATTTTTCATCATTTTCGAGCATTTAACTTATCAGAAGAAAATAAGAGAATGGAGGAGAAGGAAGGGTCGCGTACCTCTTCCGGCGAGCCTCCCCCTACCCCAACGATGCTTCCTCCACTGGTGGACCTCGGTGAACCACCACATCCTTGCTGTGTGCATCGTTCCTCCTCTTTCCCTTCCTCTCGGTTCGTCCCCCTTTTCTTGGCCTCCTCCTCCTTCACTCGATCTCCTTTCCTCTTTAACTCCTCCTCCCGCATGGCGTCGGCCATCCATCCCGTCGGAAGGGACTGGGAGGCATGGGGCACTGGCTTGTGGTAGCACGGGTGGGGAGAGGGGAAGAAGAAGAAGACGGGGAAGGGTGAAAGGGTGTGGCTCGTGAGGGAGAGAAAAAGGATAGAGAAAAAGAAGAAAAGATAGGCACGTAAATCGAGGCAATTGTGCATCCCCAAATCGAACCTTGTATTGATCTCAAATCACAAACATGAGCACAGAAAGCCAATCCAACTCTCACACATCCAAGAAACAACACATTATCCATTAATAAACCATTTATACAATATTACAATTAATTACATGGTTTACAATTAAAAATGGATAATCAGGCCCAGATGTCACATCCTACCCCCTTAAAAGAATTTCGTCTTTGAAATTCAGCTTTAGTAAAACAAATAGGGGTATTGTCTCTGGATGGCCACCTTGTGCTCCTAGGTAGCCTCCTCTGTACCATGGTGTTGCCACTGAACTAACACCAATGGAATCACTTTGTTCCTAAGGATTTGCTCTTTTTTGTCCAGTATTTGAACTACATTTTCAACCTTAGACGGGTCCTCCAGCAGCTCCTCTGGCTGCATTGGTATTACCTGGGACGCATCAGCCAAACACTTCCTTAACATGGATACATGGAAGGTGTTGTGCACACTCACCAATTCTAGAGGCAGATCTAGTCTGTATGCCACCTCACCAACCCTCTTGGTAATGTACGTGTAGGATTGAGTGGCTTCTCTAGAGGGGGGGTGAATAGAGAATCTTAATTTTCTAATATAAAATTATCCAATTTTAGGTATAAGATTGACAAAATGAAGTATGTAACAAGAAGCTATATCAAAATCATACAATATTGAAATTTATACTAACACATTCACATGAAGGAGATAAGAGACAATGAAGATACACGTTATTTATAGTGGTTCGGCCAAACCCCGGCCTAGTCCACTTCTCAAGACCCTCTTGAAATTTTCCCTTTATATGCAAAAGATGCAACACTTACTTGTGTTCGCAATCCCACCAAAACAATCCTAGCTCTTTCCACTTCTCATTCCCCAATAAGTTAGAGCCTCCCCTTGCAGCTTTACAATCATTGACTTCCTCTCACAGAGCGCTTTTACACTTGTAATACAGTCTTGCTTGTGAGGAGAATGAGGACAGAATTTGAGCAGAGAATTAAATAAGTACAAGTATCTCAGAAAATGTTTGTTCTAACATGACACATCGAGGCCCTATTTATAGCCGAGGAACCGTCGAAACATGTGTCTAACAGCTAGAAAATGGTCAAAAAATGGCTATCTAATCAGTATACCGTTTTGATCATCAGAATGCCAAACCAGTCTTTAATCAGCAACTCTCGGGCAATACGATATGCCAGAACTATTTCGGTATGCTGAATTTTCCTGAGACGGTATACCGTTCTAACCCTGTATGTCGTTTTCCCTTCAGTTTTGCCATCACAGTATGTTTTGGAACTCCGTTGTATGTGTCGATTGTTCCTGCTTCGGTATGCCGCTTTTCTTCGGTATGCCGTTTCTGGATTCTTCATCTTCAGTCTCGGAGTGCAGTTTTGTATGCCGATTTTTGCTGTATCGGTATACCGTTTTTCCTTCGGTATGTCGATTTTGATACTTTCTTAAATTTACAACAAGTTCTAAGTATACATAACTCAATATACATTTCCAATATATCATACATTTTACATGACCTTCAACTTTTTCCTAAGTACGTCATTTACAAAGAGATTTCTTCTTTCATGAAAATATATAAAAAATTCATTAGTCTAGATATAATCATCAAAACAAAATATATTTCTAACAGTACGGTCCGATATACTTTAGGCTTAAATTGCCTCTCTTCTCAAACCGCATCACTCCATTGGTTGGTGACACCTTCAAGAATACGAAGTCTCCTACCTCGAACTCCAAAGGTCTCCGTCTCCTATCAGCATAGCTCTTCTATTGGCTCTAGCAGACAACAACCTCTTCCTGATCAGATCCACCTTGCCCTCGTACTACTATACGATATCGGGCCTAACTAACTGTTTCTCACCCACTTCACTCCAGCAAGTGGGTGTCCTGCAAGGTCTGCCATATAATGCCTCATATGGAGCCATACCAATACTGACGTGGTAATTGTTGTTATGCAAACTCAATCATAGGTAAGTGATCCTCCTAGCTACCACCAAAGTCCAAGGCACAGGCCCTCAGCATGTCCTCGAGTGTCTGAATGGTCTTCTCTGTTTGGCCATCCGTCTAGGGGTGAAAGGTAGTACTAAAATTCAGCATTGTGTCAAAAGTCTCCTGCAGAGCTCCCTAGAATTTCAATGTAAACCTCGTGTCTCTATCAGACACAATAGACACTAAAACACCATGCAATCTCACAATCTCAACTACATACAACTCTACTAGTTTTACCAAAGGAAGATTTACCCTCATTGGCAAGAAATGTGTCGATTTTGTAAGGTGATCTACTATCACCCAAACTGTATCATTCTTTCTTTGAGTTCGTGGCAAACCCGTCACAAAGTCCATCGACAAATTTTCCCATTTCCACACTAGAATGTCTAGAGGCTGCAAAGTCCCTCCGGGCTTTTGATGCTTTATTTTCTCCATCTGGTAGGTTGCACACTTTGCAACATACTCAGCAATCTCTCTCTTCATCCCAGGCCACCAGAAGTTCCTCTTCAGGTCTTTATACATCTTGGTGCTTCCTGGATGGATAGTGTATCTGGAGCAGTGGGCTTCATCCAACAAATTGTCCCTGATTTCCTCTATTTGAGGCACATATAGTCTCAAATCATATCTCAACCCACTGTCTACCCCGACTGAGAAGTGAGGGGCATTACCAACTTCCAGCTTCCTCCAGATATCTGACACAAAAGAATCATATCACTGCACTGTGACTATCTCCTCGATCATTCTCGGGCAAACAAACAAATTGGCCAACATCACTTTGGCAGTTCCCTGAGACTGCCTCCGAGGCTTGCACTCCACTAGTCTTTCTTACAATTTCCATTCACGAATCATTAGACTAGCCATGACATGAGTGTCGGTACTGAGGGCATCTGCATCCACATTTGCTTTCCCTGAGTGGTATGATAAACTGAAATCATAAACCTTAATAAACTCCACCTAGCATCTCTATCTCAGGTTCAAATCCTTCTGAGTAAAGATATACTTTAGACTCTTATGATTTGTGTACATCTCAAACTATTCATCGTATAAATAATGCCTTCAAATCTTCAAGGCGAACACAACAACTACCATCTCTAAATCATGGGTGAGATAATTCTTCTCATGATCTTTCAACTAGCGCGAGGCATACGCCACTACCCTACCATGCTGCATCAGCACACACCCCAAACCAGTTCCACAGGCATCACTGTAGACTATGAAATCGCCACTCCCAAAAAGCAAAGTCAAAACTAGGGCTGATACCAGACAAGCCTTCAACTCATTGACGCTCTCCTCGCACACCCAATCCCAGGCAAAGTGCACTTCCTTTCTAGTCAGTCTGGTTAATGGTGCAGCAATTATGGAGAAATCTTAGATGAATCTCCTATAATATCCGGCTAGGTCGAGAAAACTTCTAATCTCAGTTACTATCTTCGGTCTGGCCCAATTGCTCACAGCCTCCATTTTAGCCAGATCTACCTTGATGTCTTCTCCTGAAATAATGTTACCAAGGAAAGACACCTCTTCCAGCCAAAACTTGCACTTGGAGAACTTCGCATAAAGTTGTTGAAAAATCTTACATTTATTTTGATGATAACAATTTTTGTGTGTTTAAACACAGGAGGCTATATAAAGCCATATGAAGAAGGCAAGTACTACATTATAAAACAATCGTATAAGTAAGTGTTATGAGATGTAAGATCACATATTTGTATTCATGAGATATAAAAACAATGTACTGATATGTAAAGGAAGAATGAATATGTAAGTCACATGTAAATCGGCATACCGAATATTTTCGGAATACCGATTCAGGAGAAAAAGGCACACCGAAATTCAAAGAACAAAGGAAGCTGCAAGCAAAAACGGCATTCCGAATATTTTCGGAATACCGAATCAGGAGAAAACGACACATCAGACGGCACACCGAAATTCAAGGAATAAGGAAGCTGAAAGCAAATTCGGCACACCAAAACATTTCAGAATACCGAATTAACCCCACCGTTACATATTTCGGTCGACCGATTATTTTCGGCATACCGAATCTTATGTCAGTAAGCGAAAGATTTACTAGTCGTTAGTCACACTTAGAGGAAAGCCTAACACTATAAATTAAGGTCCATATGTGTGACATCTGTGCCTGGCTTTTCCATTTAATATAAACCATGGATTTTCTTGTAATTATTGGTGTGTGGTTTATTAGTGGTAAATCCAGATTGTGTTTGTTGGCTGTGGTCTCTCCATGTGTTTGTGCCCCTGGTTTCTCCCTTGTGGCGTGATTTTCTTTGGCTTGTGGGTCGGTTATGCATTGGGACCCGTGTTTGTGGTGGACCCACTTGGGCTTGGGCTTGGACCCAGTCAAAGAGCCGTCTGTGCCGTGACCTCTCTTCCCTATCTTCTCCACACCCATGACCCATCTCCCCTAATCGTGAGGCCTGGCGGGGACGGTTGTTAGTTCCATCCCTTCGACGGTAGGGTGGCTGGTAGCGGAACGGCGGAATCCGTGGGGATGGCAGGTGACGGAGGTTTTAAAGGGAGGTGTGTGGCATGGAGGAGGAGCAGAGAAACTAGGGATAGAGAGCTAGAGGGAGTGCGGAGGCTGAGGAGAGGTCACACGCCAGAGGAGATCGTGCGAGTGTAGGGGAAGGCTGGTGCCATGCACCGCCGGAGTTGGCGGGCACGCGAGGGTCGTCGAAGCCAGGTATGCGTTCCTCCTTCCGTTTCTTCCCTTAGTTGAGGCATGTTGGGTTTAAAGTAAAATCATAGATAATGATGTTAAAAATCATGCAAAAATGAGGAAATTGTTGGGAATGAGAAGAATAATGTGGTTATGTTGATATTATGATGATTCGTGGGTGTGTTGTAAGATTTTTGTGGGTATTCTTGATGCATGCTACAATGGTGTTAAATGAGTCTTGTGCCTTTGTGATTTTCCATAGAACAGCATCCTTAATGGATTCATGTTTTGATTGGGGAGTTTTGGAGTAGACTTGAAGGTCTACACCCCATGTTTTATTGGTAATTTTTGTGGAATGTATGAGGGGTCCGATCCTTACTCCCACTTTGGGGAGAAAGGGGTGACGGTGGCCTGGGGAGTTTTCTGCAATAGCAGAAAACAGTATGCCGAATTGGATTCGACATACCGAAATGCTCCCAGGTGGTGCCCTGCATCGTGGATTCGGACGACTGGAGGAGTTCGGTCGACTGATCTGATAGGGGACTGATAAACCTGTCAGGGATTCGGAATACCGAAATTCTTCGGTATACCGAATCAGGGGATTTCGGTATACCGAAGCCCCCTTTTGGTATGCCGAATCAGGTGATTTCGGCATACCGAAACAGGATTCGGCATGCCGAATCAGGTCCCTGAGCCATTTTGGAAATGTTTAGGAATGTGGATAAATATGGATAAATACATGATAAATGTATGAAATGCATGGAAATGACTTGTAAGATGATGCATGCAAATATGTTGTTTTTAATAATGTTTTCCATGAGATATTGAAACATGGCTCTTGTGTATGAATATGGACCCGTGTAAGGGGTGATTGCATGGTACAAAGACCATGAAAGGATGTGTGGGTTTAAAGACCACAGGTAATGATTTGATGCATAACGCATGTGATTTGCAAAGAGTTTTATGAATAGAAATTGGTTTTGATAAATGTTTTGAAAAGACAAATTGCATAGGATTTTAAAGAGATTAAAGGAAAATGTAGGAACCACAATGAAACCAGGACTTGCCGACGAGGTAGTAAGACCTCTAGAGATGTCGGGGACGTGTCCTTGGTTGTGGTTGCCGAGTTTGCGGTCCGAGGTAGGAGCCTCGAGACTGTGGTGGTACTATAGGACCCAGGGTACGAGAGACCCAGACTACCCTCAGTGCCGGTGTTGGACGGGTCTGGGGTTAGAGTCCCCAGGTGCTCGGGCACCAGGGCGTCCCTAGGACGCACTCCGTGCTTGTACCAGTGAGGGTACATTTTGAGGTTGCAGCCGGGGCGGTTGAACTCTTGCGTAGGGTGGTTCACCGCGGCATTGCAGTGTGGGTGTGGTGACATGGAATCCTCACCAACTGCTTGTAGCCAGGTCGATCGCCTGTGGCCAGGGTGATGCGACCAGTTTTGGAATGGAAAAGTGTGGATTTATGTGTGTGGACTAGTTCCTAGCCCGGATTGTGATAAATTGTGCTAATGGTTTTAAA